>MJUU01048093.1:50949-106040 GCA_002080025.1 Modiolus philippinarum | reverse complement strand
GGTGAGCAAGACCACGTCCGTCGCGAGATATAGGTCGTGATAATCGCGCATGGTCTTGCATCCAAAGGCCTCCCAGACCTTCTGAGCGTGCGCGTAATCTTCCTCGCTGATATCCTCACCGGTGAGCGTGCTGAAGAAGGCTTCCTTGGGTGGTAGCTGGGTCTCCTGGAGCCTTTCGAAGCTATCCATATAGTCGTAGGGGTAGACGCCTTTGCGTAGCAGCAGGTCTGAGTGATGACCTCTCTGCCCAATCGCCGCGGTGGGGATATCGTACCCTTCATTCATATCCTTGACCGTGAAGGTGATATCCGCCCCGATGACTTCTTTCACCCTCTGAGAGCAGCCTTGGAGTATCTCGGGCAGCCTGTTGCGCGGGATCCCCTTCTTATGGATAATCAGCCCATCGAATACCAGCGCCCTTACCTCAATCTTCTGCTCGGTCAGGTAATCGAAGGCTGCCATCAGAGCCTTATTTTCCAGGGAGCACATCACGTAATTCACGGTCGTGCCCTCGATATTGTAGTCCGTCCCCCTCTTCTCCTTGGATTCGCAGGCAAGCTTATGCAGGTCAGGATTCAGCTTGATCACTTCCTCCATGAACTGCCTCATTCCCCCATAGTAGTCCCGGAGCCAGGCGGGTGCGTCATGCTTAAATTGCTTGATCTTCTTCCCATTGATGATGGCGAGCAGGTAGGTTTTCGCGTCGTCCCGGCTGATTCCCTCGTAGGCCATCAGGTCTGCGATTAGCCTTTCCCGGTCGCTGATATATGCGTCAAGCCCGGTCACGCGATCCCATTTTCATGGCAATACCAGGAGAGCAGAGTCGGATGCGCATTCTTCATATCGATATCGATCATATGATCAGCGCATAGGGTATGTCGGATGCGACGGCTGATATTCTGGAGCCCGATCTTCTCGCTCGTCCAATACCTACCGAAGCCGTGGCGCTGGTAATATCTCATCGGACACTCCCCCAGGGCATTGGTGCGGGCCAAGTAATCTATCAATAGCGTCAGCTGAGCATCCTTATCAACCTTCTCACCCTTGATATACCTACTTCCCAGCTCGTAGTCTTCCGGATGCGTCACGATATGCCTCAGCTTTTCCCGGTCGATCACTTCGCGCATGGTGATGTTCCGCCCATTCTCCGATTCAAAGTGCCCCATCTTGAAGAGCTCCGGATCCATCGGCTTTCCCCCAAATTTCCGCCTCATATTGGTGAAGGCATCGGCTGGCGTGGATTCTTCCAGCTTCTGCAGGCTTGCCCCCATGAACTTGAAGCTATCGATGAAGCGCAGGTGCTGATAGAGCGTCTTTTCTTTCCCCTTCTTATCCATGTATGAGCTGACCGCCACGCTCTCGGTGAATGAGATGTAGCGCTCCTCGGTGTTGGGGATGCAGTTGATCTTACCCTCGGTAGCCCCCAGCGCCTTGATGAAGAGATGGGCATCGTAGCCGGCCAGATTATGAAAGATGACCGGTATGAATTTTGGCACCTGATAGTTCAGATTGCACTCATTGTGCGCGGCCCCTCTGAATCTACCCGTGAAGTGGCAATGGTCCCTTACCTTATCCTCCCCAAGCTCCTGGTCGCAGATGGAGCACTTGGTGGCTTCCGATAAGGCGATCTTATCTTCCTCCGTCATCGCCATGGGCTTCTTGAAATCGCCCTGCTGATAGATCTCGCGGATATCTTTCTTGAGCCGATCCACGAAGATCTGCCCCACATCCTCCCCTTCCTGCTGCATGGTGTAGATCACCGGCTCCTTGGCGTATACCGTCTCGTCGAAGCACTTCATATGGTAGCAGAATCCCGATGGTTCGTGCTTCTGGAGGATCTTGGTATGGGGTTTGGATGCCTCGCCCCCTTCCACCTTCTGCTTGATAAGCTCCATCATGCGCTCCAGCATCTGCATGATTCTGTCTACGCCAGTCTTTGCCGGTTCGGGTCCTACCTTGGTCGTGAAGCACTCGAAGTCTGCGAAGACGACGAATGGCACCTTCATCGACCGGATGTGATTTTGGAATCTAACGTAGCTCCCTTCGTCGGGCATCTCGATTTTCACCGCCTTCTTCTGCCCGCAATATTCCATGTGCTGGTCAAGCTTTTCTTGCCGAGTGGAGTGATTCAGGCATCAGTGGCAGAAGTAAGCTTCTCCATTGTGATCGCTCACCTGCGCCGTCAAGAGCCGAGAGAGATTCTTCACCCAGCAGTAGTGCCGCGTCTCATCCTTAGCTACTAGCATGAGATCCACGTGCTTTGCCCCGGCATCATCCTTTTCAGATATCCTCTTCGGGTAGGTCCCACCCTCCTTCCCCGTATCGAATCCGTATACGTTGACCTTGATCCCCTCATTGAGCCTCTCGAACCTATCGATTGCCCGGAATGAGACTGGGAATTCGATGCCGTCGAATCTGAGCTCGTCCGCCCACTTTTCATACTGCTTGACTCGGCTGGCATGTATCTGATCCATCTCCTCGTGATGGAGGGCCGAGAGGATCGCCTATTTGAAGCATTGCTGATCCTCATTTTTCACGTTGATTATTGCCTTCTTGGCCGCGAAGTTCTTGGGAAGTGGGATATATGAGCTTCCCTTGAGGGGCTTGTACTCATTCAGCTGAATTTCCAGCTTCTCGACGCGCCCAAAGGTCCATCCGTTCCCCTCAGCCTGGAAAGTCGCCATGCATTCAATGACCTTATCCTCCATCCGCGCTATCACTTCGTCCAAATCTTCCGACTCGGTGATTACCATCAAGGCCGACCGGAATTTGGATTTGCGTATATATTCTCGCCGGTCGCCGGGCTGATCTTCACCATCTCCACGTGGAGGATTATTTCCGCTTTCAACCCTTTCTTTTCCACCAGCCCCTCCGAAATCGTGCTTCGGATTTTCCCCCAGCTTAGCCTGATGAAAGTTTCCACGTCCTGCTGCGTCTTGGGTTTGATGATCACCGTACCAAATACTCCTCCCACGGCCTCCCGCTTATCCGCAACCTCGATATGGTCGGCGGCTTCTTCAATGCTCTGCTTCACCTTCTCGACCAGCTGATCTTTCTTCAGCCGGGAGATATTGGTGATCCCCCTCAGCCTCGCTATTGCCTGAGCTGCTTCCTGGTGAATACTTCCCGGCGCTTGAATTTTCGGTCGGTCGCCGACTCAATGAGCCGCACCAAATCGATTTTATTCTTCCTGCTATATCCCTTCACCCCTTCCTCCTTAGCGATTTACCTCAGTTCCCCCATGGTCTCGGCCACCATAAATTTCCCTCCGATCGGCTGATCGGCATCGTCTCGCCGCTGGGTATGCCTCCAGCAAAGTCCATCTTTCCCGGGTTTGCCCTTGCAAAGCTGCCCCTTCTTCCTTTTCAGTGGGGTATTGCAGAATTTCTGCATTTCGAGCGATGAAGTTGGTCTGCTATCTTCGCAGACGGAATCTTCGTAGCAATCCATGATAATCTTGGATGGCATGATTTTATTTATACTATTCAAATTTGGAAAATTTTTTAGGTGGTGTGATGATTTTTCTCGATCACCAGAATTTTGCATAGTGTTACTATTCATAGGATTTCGACCGGTATTTATATTACGTGATTCCAGTAAATCCTTGGAGAAGGTCGGGAAAATTTGCATATGGCCAAAATAATTTGCAAATTTTCCCCCGGCACACCTTCGGACCCCTGCGAAAATTATTGAAATCTCATCCGGGGCATATTTTAGGAAATCTGGCAGGTTCTTTCCCCTTTCCTTAGTCTCTGGCGCGAATAATTTGCAAAAATGTTATTTTCCCTCCGAAAAATCAGGGGAGGTGATTCAGTAAAAATTGCGCCAAAAAATAATCTTTTCCGACGAGGTATTTCCCCATCGGAAAAGACCCTATCCGCCCCAGATACCTTCCCTCCCTGCTCTTTTCAGCATCCCCGCCTCGCTCAAGATCCATTTGCATCCCGGGGCCTCAAAATTGGGGTCTGATGCAGGATTTCTGCATGGGAAAGGTCTTTGGTGCAGAACTCTCATTTCTTAACTACTACTGTATACGAAAAAACTTGTTCCCGAAAGGTCACGATACAAAAAATACCGAGTTAATAACCTAGGGTTAGATACTTCCTGCCTATGTTTTCACGGGATAATTACCTCCGCTTTCAACTTTGATAAAAGT
Source organism: Modiolus philippinarum (assembly GCA_002080025.1). NCBI lineage: Eukaryota > Metazoa > Mollusca > Bivalvia > Mytilida > Modiolidae > Modiolus > Modiolus philippinarum. Next base: position 101,884 of record MJUU01048093.1, on the reverse strand, counting down.
TTTAATTTTCATCGAAATCGTATAAATTTAGGCTGAAAAGAATCCCTATTGAATGCCTTTTCAATTTAATTCATAATGACTAGTCAACATTTTTAATATTCGACGCTATTAACACTTCCTTCGAACTATGTTGTCTCAAATAAGGACTATATACCGAATTAGTTGTGTTACCCCTTTAGCACTTAATAGTATTGAGCATGCGTGAAAGCTTATAAGCCCCGGAACGGACACGATCTCCGGAATTGGTAATTTGAAAAAAAAAAACGGGTACTTTTAAGAAAAAATTATTGTTTTAAAGACAAATTTACGAAGAACAAACCATCATTCCTATAACTCATATAACAAAAACTGTCCATTTTGTATGGATACAGAGCAGATGCGGCTAAAAGAATGCGGTCTTTTAATTTAGTATTATAAATTATTCTAGGTTCATGAAATATTGATAACCAACAAACGTTATTTCTTCATTTTTTATTTTTTTATTCATTTATTATTTATTTTTTGGGTTTTGAATGAGATTAAATAACAGTGCATTAGAGACATTTACAAAATAAGTCCAAATACATTGCACACAAAAGCTCAGAATTACATACATAGAAGGAAATAAATTTGTGGAAAGGAAGTTTTTAATTTGACCTATCCTCCGTAGTATGACAGTGTTTTTCCAACAGACTAGACTCCTTGAGTTAGCCGGCAGAATAGTGACGAGAACTGCATGGTCCATCATTCCAAATTACGTTTTGTCTTTTTCTTTTTTCAAGATAGTGGTCTGATAGTTAGTATTAAATTGGGCTTTGATCTGTGTATTTAAGCGTCTTTTGTTATCCAATATTTCAATTACCTTTATCTTTCTTTTTTAAAGAAATATTTGCGTCATCGGACGGTTTCGTTTTCCGGTCAATATTTAATGACACATTCCGTACACTCTTAAATTATAAATGTATCTTTCTTATTTTGTTTATATTAAGATGCAAGATAAAGAATCATTTTAACAAGTACACCTTTTCTTATTTACATATGGACTAGTTGTGTACATAAAATTGGTCTTTCCACAAAACAACTGAAACAGTGTGCTGCGCAAATAATTATGTTTTGTTCGTTTGAGCACATCAAGTATTACGATACATTAACTGCTTCTTTGCATTGGAGTATACTCACTCTTAACAAATTTGAAGATAAACAGAAAGTTCGGGATCATAAACAATCACTTAGCCTTCTATTATGTTTGCTTGACCTCAAATCAGCTTTATGGGTTTATCAAATTAATTGTTTTCTTTATTCTTTTCTATTAAAATGCATTTAATTGGCTAACTGATAAAAAACAAACATCCAAAAGAATGACGTCACGTCTTGTAATATTAAGATGTTACTAATCAAAGCATTTTCTACGTGTAGATCAGATCATGATTACCCTTTTAGCAACTCATTATTCCCGTTTTTGTAGGATTCACGCTGCTAGAGATAATTTTTGTGATGTTAATCATTATTTCTGTTTATTGTTTATTATGTTGTCTCAATCGGTTTTGTATTAATATTGACAATATTTCTTTAAATTGTTACAATATTCAACTTCATGGTATTACTCACTTGTCAACTGGTCTTTGACAAACTAAGTTGGCTGAAGAGGCGAGGAAATCTAAAGTTCTTGATTGTCAGGTAATTTGTCATCATGTACGGTTGCAATATACATTTAAATAATATTGAAGGGTCTGGATCAAAGAAAGCGAGTTTAACGCTACCGCATTTTTTCGCCTGTCCAAGGTCAGGAATATGTTGGTCATTTGCTTGTTCTTTTCTTCTTATACCATATAGAGGGTAGTTTTCGTGGTTGCCAAATTTCTCGATTCGATCCCCGAGAGGGGTATTGAATTTTAGCGGTCGTGTATGGAAAATAATGTAAGGGTAAGACATGAATAAAGATATACTGACTTTAATTTCGAGAGTTTTTATTAATATAGCAAAATTAGAAAGTCGCGAAAATTACCCTCTATACGGTATAATATTAGTTTCTTGATATTCGAGTTATTGGATGTGGTTTGTTTCCATTGATTTTTTATACGCCGGTCGAAAGACTGACGTATTCTGGTGTACCATCCGTTCGTCTGTCCGTCTGTTTCCGGAGTTTTTTTTCTGTAACCGCTTGACATAATGATTTATACTGTCTTGAGTGTAAATAAAGTCTTGAAAGTCTTGATTTGATATTTGGTGTATGAGTATATCTAGGTGAGATACAGATCAAGATCGAATTTGGTTCCGATCGGTTGCTTTTGTATAGACTTATGGCCCTTCGACTTAGTGAAATTTTGAAAAATATAGGTTTCTTGATTTTTTTCTGCAACAGCTTGACATATTGATTTGATATTTGGTATATGAATGTATCTAGGTAAATTACACATCAAGGTTTAGCTTGGTTGACTTGGTACGGAGTTACGGCCCATGGACTTAGTAATTTAAAAAAAAAACATCAGTTTCTCCACCTTTTCTTTTCAATGTAGTGAACATGTAGTTTGATATATGGTATATTTTTGTATGTTTATAAACTACTGACTAAGTTTAAATTTGTTTCCTGTTGAATGATTTTTGTGGACATTAATGGCCCTTGGACTCAATATTTTTTTTAAAAAATCATTTTTGGCACCTTTTCTATGCATTAACTTTACGTATTGACTTGACTTTTGTTAGATGGTTACATTGTGGTAGAGCACATATTCTGTTTGAATTGGTCCATCAATGCCATAAAGTTCGAGTTGACTGTGGACGGGCGTATATTGCGCTCTTGTCTCAGCAGTTTATTTTCACCTTTTTACTTTTGCAGGCCATTCAGAGTTTGCTTTATGGTAGTTTGTTCATTACTGTGTTGAATACCGTACGGTGACACCTTTTTCATATTAAGTAAATGTACATGTGACGAAGTCTCTACAAATTCACGGTAGAACCAAGCAATGGAATAGCGCTCTTTATATCTTGCTTTCTAGACTTTCCAGTTTTGTGAAGTTTCCATTTGTATTCTTTTTTCGTTGTGTTTACATCTACTACTATGTTTAAGAAAATATCTTACATATGTTTGAAACAATTCTTGGTACTTTTCCGATAACTGCAAGGCAACTTGTAGTATGTTGAACTTTTTATTATCCCTCACTGCTTGAACAACTTTAAGGCACACGCTTAGGATTCCGCCTATCCTAAAACCATATGTCTTACTAAATAGAAAAAAACTTTGTTTTGTAGAAATTAAAGTTTAAGGAACATGCAACGTATCATTATTCCAAACTTTTTTATTAAGAAAGTGTATTTAGCAACGTATATATCGTACATGAATATAAACAAAATGTTTGTCGAATTTGGAGGTGGCGTTTTCAACAGACAACTACGATTTAAGTGGATACAAAATTTGCGCGCCTTTTCTGACGTTTTATTTTATTAGTATGAAGCAAATTTTTTAAAAGATATCAAATCCTTAAAATGTAAGTGTCCGCTGTTTAGATAATTTACGTTCTAGTAATGATCCAATCCACGAAATAATGACTGTTTATATTTAATCACTTAAAAGAGACTGAAATTAGGTAACAAACCATACATTCGGTTCTGCGTCATTTCCATACCTAGTGTTAAACATCGACAAATGTCGAATTTCTCTTATTTGTACAATACAAATACCCCTGCAGCGAACAAAAAAGACATTTGACAATCAATTCATTACTGTCGAGTGTGTTGTTTCCAAAGTAGCTTTTAAAAATTCTGTCTCAGTCAAAGATATGAGCTATATATCAGCTAAATTGAGAGGTCATTTTTGGATAGATTTAGCATTATCACAGATGAAATATTAGTGGTTTTGACTTAAACTTAACTTGATTCACTGCAAGTGTCACAGATAATTTACTCTCCCTTGGCAACTGATGACTCTCTAGTTTTATGTACATTCACAGTGAAAGTCCATTAGTATTGAATAATGCTTTTGATGCTTGTACGTTTGTGTTCATGAAATTCTTGTTCATTTTCTGCTATTTTTTCTCGGTTTGTTATTCAGGAATTATTTGTCTCTTCCGTATTCTGCTGTCCTGGTTCTGTTGGGAACCGTTTTCACATGAAGGATGGTTTAAGCATTTTCTACCATGCTTCATTTGCTTAGTATATTTCCTTAAGAAATATAAATTATTTCACCTTCCTGTAATCATTACTACTGCATTGTTTTGCGTTGGAGCTACTAAGAGTTTACGCATTGTCTCAACGTCAGGAAAATGATCTGCTCTGCTCAAGTTTGTCGTCTTGTATAATCGTACTGCTTGAACGGTTTCTTTCTCCTGTTGACACAAAAAAGGTAGAATTATTTTATTTTTAATTTAATCGTTAAATGCTAATTATTGTACCAACAAGAGAGTGCCAGGTGACAATATGGTCAGTTCTTTGCTCCAGGTTCAATATCAGACTTTTTTCATATTTGAAGTCTATATTGAACAAAACAGTATGTAACAAACAAGAAAAGAAAGGCATATTTTAGAATTAGTCCTTGCCTGATGAAGAATCGATTTACTGGCAATTTTGTCCATGCCAGATACCAAAGTTTACACAGATAAAGTTCCAAATGAATACCAAAGCAAGAGCTAAAATAATACATCTAGATAACATGGCAATATAAGGAATAAATACAGAGAAAGTTAACGATGAAGACGAAAACAAACAGAACATAATAGAAACGCAACAAAACATAAAGCACTAACAGTGTGAATCCCTAAAACAGGGGTGTCATCAGGTGCTCCGGAAGAGTAAGCATAACATGCTTCACTTGTGACATCCGTCACACTGTAAGTAAAAAGTCCGGTGTAATGTCGAATTTAGTATGTGTCAATCTAGTAATTCGCGGGATCTTATGAAATCTGTTCATCTTTATCTGTGATAGAGACACATTACACCGATCAGTCAGATAGTGATAACGACCATAAAACTTTTTGAATGACAATAGTATCAGTGATTGAACATTACCTTGGCTTAGCCGCTTTTGAGATAGTAATTTCGCTCGGTTGACGAAATCGACATCCATATTACACGCATGACAGTAGCAAAATAATGAACTTTAAAATATAGACTCCATATCCTGGAGATGTGGGTATATTTCTACTCAAAAATGGGAAGTTCACATTTGGAAGTCAAATTCATCACATTTATCATAAAGTTGGGAGTTAAGCTGTCCCAAATCGTCAATATAAACATTAGGGTTCAGGTATTATGCTGGTGATGGTGTACCAGTTTTCTCTTCAATGTCCAATTCATTCTTAAATCAAGGAAGGATTATTTAAGATAAAAACGTTTCGCCAAGTTCTTTAATTTCAGCTTCCGTTATATAGATGATTGTCTTTACAAAATTCAAGGAACAAGTATACCAGATCTATCCCAATCAGCTTGAATTCAAAGAGACCACTGATACAAATACAAGTACTTCAGCTTCGTACTTTACATATTTGTTAAACATTGAACAAAGGGACAATTGAAATCAAAGCTATCTGAAAATCTTTCCAATTGTGAAGTTTCTCTGTATTACCATAATTATTCCTACTTCTTCGGCGTGAATTTCACTGTTGATTTGTTAATATCGAGCTTGTAGATTATATGGCATTTTTTCATAAAGCTAAAACACCATGTCTCAAAGCTGCTGAATAGGAAATTTGTTCCACCTTTATTATTTTCATCCCTCCAGAAATTCTAGGGCCATGACCATGATATTTTTAAAAAGGTGTGACGATCCGGTGTCCCAAATGAAAACGTACATTTTTATTTAGACTTCACGTCTTCACTGATTTGAAATCATTTGTTTTAAATTAACTCTGCAAACTTATACTAATAAACTAAATGGTCACACCCAAAGAGCTTGAAATTTATATGACCAGGTATCATCAGTTGAAAAGAATATTTATTCTACGAAAGAATATGGAGTAAATGAACACGAGACCATAAAACATACATGTATGTTATTCCACCTGCAATAATGTTAATGAGTTGTATGACCATTTCGGAGATTTCATCAGCAGCACTAGAAATAAGTAGAAACTCTTTTTAAAATAGATAAAAGAAAAGTTTTTAAGTTTTTAACAATGACTACCGTCAAAATAGATCCACAATAACGGAAACGTATACTCCCTTATTGTTTTTACTATTACAAACCTTATCACTTATTTCGAATGAAAACAAAATAATATCATTCTCTTTTGATTCCCGTCCAATAAATCGTATTTCCAGATTTTGCATTCGAAGTGGTTCTTCAGTTTTTGGATAAAAGTCGTTAACCTGAAAAAAGAGAGTGTTAGATAGATTGAGTGGTTGAGCAATTTTAGATTTAGAATTTAATTTGAATTTGAAAGGCTTTGTAAAATATTATTTGTTAGATTAAAGTAGGTTGATTATTTTGTTGACAAAATATATTAATGTTGTTCTATAGAAATAACAAAATACCGAAGTTACATTTACAATGTAATTTATTTTCTGCATATGCGCTTTCGACAACTTATGTCTCAAACGTGTAAAAGCTGATAAAGAACAAATTACCAAAAGGATATAAATGTACAAGCCGAAATTCAGCCAAGGACAAAGCTATGCATAAGGGAGATGCTCCTTAGTTTTAATCAAATTTTGTAAAATTTCGCTATTGCAAGTTTCAATAAAATCGGTTTCTGGGTCAGCACCGAAGCATTGACTACTCGGTTGGTGAACAACCTCGGGGACTAACAGTCCACCAGTAGAGGCATCGGCGCAGTGGTAATAAATAACAAAATATCGAAGGTACTGTAAATTCATTTTCTGCATATGCGCATTTCGACAACTTAGGTCTCATAATTGCAGATCAATCCAAAACATTTGAAGGTCCAATACCTGCAAAACGTGTAGAAGGTGATAGGGAACAAATAACTAAAATGATACAATTAGAAAAGCAAAAATTCGGCCAAGGACAGAGCTATGCATGAATGAGATTCTCCTTAGTTTTAATCAAATTTTGTAAAATTCAGATATTGAAAGTTTCAATAAAATCGGTTTTCAGGTCAGCACCGACGCACCGACTACTGGGTTGGTGTACGATAGAACGTTTTGAAATAAATATTTGCAAATGATTTTGAGAGATGACTTTATCAAAATTTGTTCTTTGTTCTCATGTTATCCAACCTCTTCTGTGGCTATTGGAAACCATATATAACATATGTTTCGTAATTAATTTCAATTTCATCCGCATTTACAAAAATAGATTAAAAACCGATTTATCATTGTCGGCATAAAGATCAAATATATATGAACGAAAAGATTTTACCAACATTTTAATGCCTGTTTTAAGAATTGTTAAAAAATTCTTTTGTTATATTGTTATATTTTATGTCCATCTTAAACGTTTCACATGCTTCAGAAATAAGCAACAATATTTTTTTCACTTATCTTAAATTACAGGTGTTTTTTTCTCATAAAGTACTGCGAAATACTACCAAGTACAGTGTTTCTGATACAACAAGATGTATAACACACCGTGGCTATAAATGAAAGGTGCGACATCGCACGTGTATCCATGCAAACAACACAAGAAGTCACGGCAAAAATTAATTAGTTCCTCTTACTAAAATTACAAACGTGATGTTACGTACATAAAACTATTTTCAGTGCTTTTTAATTATATAACCACATCATTAAAAATGTGAAGGATTATTGTATCGGGCCTCGTCATTTGAATAATTCGTATCACTACGCGTTGCTTTCTGTACTCGAAGTAATACAGCTTGCTGAAAAGGCTCTACCTGATACAGAATATTGCACCAACACACTATGTATATAATATATATTTATTGCAAAAATTGTACATGTATCACATTTAAAAAAGTATGAATATTCCAATCAAAGTGTGTAATAATGATTATACCCTTTCTTCTTTCTGCACTATCAATATAATATCAGAGGTTTTGAAATCGTTCACCATTTTCCAAAACATGCTTGCATCATATTTGTCAGGTATTTCAGTCAATATAGAAACGGATTTTGTACCAACGTTCTGTGAAAAAAGACAAAGCTTCATTTTAATGGTTTTAATAATATTTTCCATTCAATATACAGGTTTGTAATAAATCTGACTTTTACTGCATAGAATTGTTTTGTGATAAGGGGCTTCGCAACTCCATTTGTAAATAAATAGGATTTCAAATAAACATGATTTTTTGTAATTCAAGTGAAAAAAAATTATAGGTTAATGATCTCGTTTTTTGAGATGAAAGAGATTGAAAATTTGGCGGAAAACTGAACTCCTCTGATTTTCCATAGGATTAACATTAGCAAGGTTTGACCATGAACGAATGTGACAGAATAAATAGAATTTAATGAAAATTTTACAGAATAATCACAAAGATGTATAAAATGAAATTCTGGAAAATAAGGGGGTCAATGTGCAAACAAATGTAATGCCTTTAAATGGATAAATCCCGAGGATTCCGAAAATCTGACAGAAATCACAAAACATGAGGAGCGAACCTACATGGTGTATTATATAATGTGAAACATTATTCCACGGTACATACTATTTGAGTATTAAATTATCATATAAAATATTTCATATTTCATTAAATATAAACTTGTCGAAATGGCCATATGCAAAGAAAGGGCTACGCCTAGCGCGGCATGATACGACCGCAGCATGTCGAAAACTGAAATTTGGACAAGTGTAATTTTCAAAATAAATGAGGACATTGTAAAGAGCTTGATACAGTAATAAAATGGACACAATAAAGAGCTTGACCCATTAATTAATTGGACACAAACTAAGAAAAATAAAAATTAGCCCTTATAATTCCTTATATATATACCGGTAATGGTTAGAGGTATGTCAAATTGGCCAACAAACTACTTTAACTATACGATAAGAGGATAAGAAGAAAGGAACCACATTAAAATCCAATGAAAAAAAAGAAGATGTTTCATATTTTAAAAAGTCCAATTTCAGCCACTTTGACCCCTTATTAGTTTAGAAATAGTAAGAGCTTCACAAAATCTTTTGACGTACTACCAAAAGCTTATAACGAGAGGACTCCAAAAAAATCAAATGAAATCTGATGAAAAATAAAGATTTTACATACTTCCAAAAATTGTAATTTTGGTCCCTTTGACTCATTGTAGCTGGGAAACAGATAGAGCTACGCCAAATCCATTGACATACTACTGAAAACTTGTATCAAGAGGAATCCAAAGAAAACAACCCATTGAAATCTGATAAAAAAATAAAAATTCAACATATTTAGAAAAATTGCAATTTTGGGCCCTATGACCCCTTGAAGCTTGTAAACGGTAAGAGCTACACCAAATTCGTTGACATACTACTGAAAGGTTATATCTAGAGGAATCCAAACAAAAAATCCCAACGAATTCTAATGAAAAATACAAATTTTAGGTAGTCTGAAAATTTGCAGTTTGTCCCCATTCGGCCCCTCATAGCTCGAAAAAAACAAGTTGTCAAAAATCTGATGGTGCAGCTTTGTGTTTATTTTCAAAAGAAATCCATTCCAAAAATGCATCAAAATCGGATTAAAAATAACAAGATTGCTACGCGTAGCTATGTCCCCCGCCGCCGCAGTAAAGTCGATAAAGTCCCATAACTCAAGTAAAATTTTGCGAATCAACATAGCGGCAAGATATGATCAACTGCATTAGGTGGCTAACATGTAAGCAAAATTTCAGAAAAATCCCTTTATTGGATTTGAGGAGATGTGTCGACAAAGTCTTCCTATGTTGTAGTATGCATCAAGTCGATAAAGTCCCATAACTCCCGTAAATTTTGTCCAATCAAAATGGCAGCATAATATGATCAAGTACATATGGTGGCAAATGTTCAAACTAAATTTCAGCATAATCCGTTCAGTGGTTTCCGAGGAGTTACACCCACAAATTGTTCCTAAGCTGTATCACGCATTTAGTCGATAAAGTCCCATAACTCCTGTAAAATTTGAAGAATCAAAATGGCGATGCGATATGGTCTTTTACATATGGTGACTAACAATTCTGTAAAATTATCATGAATTTGGACCAGCAGTTTCTGAGGAGTTGCGTCCACAAGAGTTGCCATTGTATAACAATGTGGAAATAATCAAAGTCCTATAACTACCACAAAATTTTACGAATCAAAATGGCAATGCGATATGATCTAGTACTAATGGTGACTAATAATCCTGTAAAATTTGAAGGAATTCTGACTTGTGGTTTATGAGGAGTTGCATCCACAAGAGTTGCCATTGTATAACATAGTGGAAATAATCAAAGTCCCATACCTCCCACAAAATTTGACGAATCAAAATGGCAATGCGATATGATCTAGTTCTAATAGTGACTAACAATCCTGTGAAATTTGAAGGAATTCTTACTTGTGGTTTCTGAGGAGTTGCGTCCACAAGATTTGCCACTGTATAACATTGGGAAAAAATCAAAGTCCCGTAACTCCCACAAAATTTGACGAATCAAAATGGCGATGTGATATGATCTAGTACTTATGGTGACTAACAATCATGTAAAATTTGAAGGAATTCTGGCAAGCGGTTTCTGAGGAGTTGGGTCCACAAAATTTGCCATTGTATAACAATGTAGAATAATCAAAGTCCCATAACTCCCACAAAATTTGACGAATCAAAATGGCGATGCGATATGATCTAGTACTAATGGTGACTAACAATCCTGTAAAATTTGAATGAATTCTGACCAGCGGTTTCTGAGGAGTTGCGTCCACAAGATCTCCATTTGTATTGTATTGCTAAAAATCGTCAAAGTCCCATAACTCCTATAAAAATTGACAAATCAAAATGGCGGTGCGATATGATCTAGTACATATAGTGACTAACAATCCCACAAAATTTGAACAAAATCCAATACACGGTTTTTGAGGAGTTGCGTCCACAAGATCTCCAGTTGTATAGTATTGTTAAAAATGGTCAAAGTCCCATAACTCCTATAAAAATTGACGAATCAAAATGGCGGTGCGATATGATCTAGTACATATAGTGACTAACAATCCTACAAAATTTGAACATAATCCAATACACGGTTTCCGAGGAGTTGCGTCTACAAGAAAGTGTGACAGACGGACGGACGGACACACGGACGCAGACCATAACTATGTGCCACCGTCGCGGTGCGGCGGGGGACAAAAAATGAAATTTTTTACGTAAAATCCGATGCCACCTACTGATAGGAAATTTCATTAGAATCACACTGAAAGAAACCACATCAAAATCAAATAAATAATAAATATTATACAGCCAAATATGTGAAAACACCAAATTTTGCCCCTTTTGGTCCCTTTTTTAAAAGTAAGTGAGAACCGATCCGTCAATCAAACGAACGAACAATCCATGGACAATGGCAAAATCAGACACACTAAGAAACAAGGACACCACTTAAGTACGGGACAAAAAAGAAAAATGAGATGAAAAAGACGGACCCAATAAAAACCATAGGTGAGATCAGGTGTACCGGTAGAGTAAGCATCTCCTGCTGCTTATAAGACACCCGCCGTGTTGAACATGTCAACTCCGGTAGTAAAGTCGAATCCGATAGAAGAAAAACAAACTTTAGTTGTAGAAGGAAAGATCTGTTGTCATCTGGGAAACAGATATCCCATACCGATCAACAAGATCGTGATGTCGACCGTAAAACTTCTGTAGTGATGACTTTAAGTTTTTTGTAACGTACCCTTGCTTAGGTAGGAAAAAGAAGGGAAACGGGGAATGTGTCAAAGTAGTCTATTTGTAAGCAACTGAGCTCTATATCGACCTGTATCGACAACAAGCCCTTGAGTAGCGAATGAGTTGTGAGATATGCTGGTGTTTTTGGAATGTTGCTACAAAGAAAAAGGAAGTTGACTATTGGAAAAGTGAAGTCATCGCGTTTGTCATACAGGCTAGTTTGTAATGTACCTCTTTTGTCAATTTCAAGATGTAGGTCGTGGAACGAAGCCGATGTGGAAGTATCTGTAGTATCCTTAATTTCAAGCTCTTTTGGATAAATAAGATGAAGAAAATCACCAAAGCAGGGGTTGTTTTATGATAAAATATCATCTAAATAACGGAAGCTGAAATTAAAGGACTGGGCCAGTTTTTTGTCTTTGTTTTGAAGAAACCCTTCAATGAAATCAGCCTCATAAGAGTGAAGAAACAGATCGGCTAAACGAGGTGCACAAGAGGGGCTTAAATAACCAAAATCCACCCAAGCCTTCCTTTTGTGCCAAGGAACACTGTGGTATAATTTCAAAAGGATTGGTCAACTGGACACTTAAGTTATTGACCAAAAAACAAGTGTCTACAGACGGTGACAACCACGAGGACAACGACGACGACGACAACGACAGCGCCATACCATTATACGACCTCGGTTTTTTGCGGTCGTATAAAAACACGGTAACCTCGATATTTTATTATTCATTACTACCTCTGCTGGTTAACTGTTAGTCCCAAGGGTATTTATCAAAACACTATCCAGTACTTCAGTGTTGGCCCGAAACCGTTTTTTATTTAAAAACATGCAATATCTAAAATCAAGAAAATGTGTCAAAACCTAAGGACTATCTCCCTCTTGTATAGCTCTGTCCTTACCTATGAGTTATTTGTTCTATATCAGCTTTTAGACACTTTTCGATTAATGGAATTCCAAATACTTTAACTGATCTGCACTGAAGAGACATATTTTTTGAAATGGCCATATGCAGCAACAAAATTCACTGTAACTTCAGTATCTTATTATTTTATCAATAACGAATTAGTATAAATATAAAAGAAGTGTATTGATACACCAACAAAGGAATTACGAGACAAAAAGAGAAGGAGCGGAAATCATAAAAGTAAAAAAAAATCAAATAGAAAACAAATGAACATAAAATGACAAGGACAATACATTGAAAAAAATTGACAGGAACGCTTTGCAAACCAGACAAACACTGAAAGTACATGTATCATCGGTAAGTATGATAGACATAATATACATTTGTTGTAAGTTTTGAAATTATAACCTGATTTCAAGTAATTAATATATTATTCTATAGATAGCGGTGAGTTATTAAGTTTTCTCAGGCTTCGCCTTTCCGTTTAATAGATTTCTACTTGCAGCCTAACTCACGATGTTAGCTTTTTAGCCGATGATAATATATAATGTAATTCCTTATGTCATTAAAATGAATATTTCTAGTTTTCCACAGACTATTTGCCATATAAAGCGAATTTTACCTCGTGGTTTCAACATTCATACAAAGGGAAGCAACTCCAGGCCGGACTATCAATTTCAATATGTAAAAAACAAATTCTCTCGGCCTGTATGGCTTCTAAATTGCACCTCAGGTGAATTTTATCAAACAGATATGACCTTTAATTTGTCTATTTGTTTTGTTTTAGATATCAGTAGAAATCATGTGCTATGTTGGTGATTTATAAGGGTTTCTTCTCTAAATGTGAATATAGCAAATAATTTATTCCTGGGATACTTTGGAAATTTTTAAGTTAACTAATTATTTTCTTGCTCGTGCATATATATGTTCTAAGCAGAAAACTTTTTGTTCTGTTATTTATTTATATATTTTTTTCACCTTTTGTTGTGTATAAACTGAGGAGATATTGCTAATATTCGCACTAAAATCTGTCAAATATATAATTAATCTCATGATTTTATCTTCAGTAAAGAGATATAAAATTATAAAAAAATCATAACCGCCAGTGGTTTGTTTAAGAGTTATATACGTAAATCTATATTTAGTGACTATTATTTTCATTCAAATTGTCCCTCGATTTGCTCTGAATAAACTATATATTAATTGGTATCGACAATAAACCACTGGTTAATATGAACTATTTCGGTTCCAATATGGCATATCGAAGTGGGCCTATGGTGCACAATGTAACAGAAGCTATTCAATAAGTTTTATTGACGTATTTGAAATTGACATGTTCAACACGGGGTGCTTTATTAAAACAGTAGATGCTTACTCTATCAGTACAACTAATTGCACTCATGTTTTTTTTAGTTTGGTCCGTGTTGTTCATTTGTCTTTATCTATTTTTCTTTTCTGTGTCGTACCTTTGTGATGCCATTCTATCTATTTGTTTGTTTCCGATGTTGTTGTTATCTTTGAACCATTCTGTTTTGTACTGATGGTTCGGTTCAAACTTATTATAAAATTTGTAGATCATGTACAGAGAGATCTTACCTTCAAAATTGATGTATTGTAATCTATATCATATCTTGTCTCGACATCTGAAAGAATACATGTCTGATTGTTATTTGAGTTGCCAACAGCTCAATGTAATACAAACTATAAAGAATCAAGGGCGGCAAACTAATGCTGGTGGTAATAGAATAATTCAAAATTACAGCGATTACAAAAATCATCAAAAATTGTCCAAGCATTATATTAAGATGTCAATGAAAAACTAAATCAAAAATATTTTCTTGGTCAAACACTGATGTGGAGGGGGGTCACTTCATTTATATTTTTGGTAAGATTTAGCCGCTGGCACATCGGGACCCCCAACCCTTATCACATATTAGAATCTCAAAAACATGTACCTTATCACATATTTAAGCAGAAAAGTATAACTACAATGTAATCATAAATAATGCAAACACGTATAACTTGTCATATATTGGGATGAAAACAGACAATAAAGCATTTTCAATAACAAAGTAGTGAAATGACATGTTTTGATACCTTATCAATGCAGGTGTGTCAAATGCTTATTAGTAACTGATTTAGATGCATGTTGACCTTATCACATTATCACATCTGAAATTCCTATCCTCATCACAGTCTTATCACAATTTAAAACTCTTATCATATAATACAAAACAAGAAATCGGTAGCCATTCCAGCGGCTCATCCTTATCTCATCACATATTGGAAGTGACCCCCTCCCCGCTCCGAGGATACGGATATTACTGTAGTTTACCACGGTCAGCGTTTAAGTTTACATTCGCAATTCAGATGTATATGAAATGGCCAACCAACACTTAAGATTTGGTTTCCTCGATCACTGAACAGATTTCATATCAAACCTCGTCAAATGTTTTGAATTAGGCCATTTAGATTTCAAATGTTGCTCTAGTTTTGTCAAATGAATTAAAGGGATAAACGCACTGCTATCATTTTGATCTTACATTTTATTTGATTTTAATGCTGCTGATTAGATGGTAGTACATATACAATCAATATGATTTACCGTCATAATCAGCCAAACTTATTGACTCGTAATCAGTTTCACTCGCTTCAGCTCTGTGATTTTCCATCCACTACAAAAAATATAATTTTTTACATGTATTTACAACAAAAACGCTCATAAATAGTATATCTGCGATGGAATCGCTTTCAACTTTGGCGACATCAAAGCCATAAGAACTTCAAAATTCGATCCATGCAACAATATTTGTTTGAGTAATTTTATATTTATATAAAATATTCATCAAAGCTTAAAACCATGTACATATACTTGTGATGATGTCTGGCAAATGCAACTGTAAATTGCAATGAAACAAACAAAAGTTTAAACACAAATTACACATATCTATCTATTTTATTTTTTTTAATTTTTTTTTCGTAAGACTCTTAATTATTTGAGCATTTGCTAGTCGATTAATTTATGCATTTAATATTTATATACATGTTATTGGAAAATATTTGTTATTAAACAAATAACATTACATCAACCAACACGTTAAAGAAATATATTGTTGCAATTGCTGTTCTTAAATATGTAATTAAAGCATTTTATTGTTATTAAAATTACTACCTGAAATTCCTGTCGTATTTTCTTTTCGTGCAGTTTTGCATTACTCCAAATATCCGAATATTGTTTCAAGTAGTGAGGAGTAAGGATGTCTTCTTTATGTATACATTGTTCCTGAAATGAACAGTCACAACATGTGAACATTAATTCAAATAAAAGAATGCATTTAATCATAGTACTTTATCTTATGAAATGACACAAATCGCGATAAATGCAAAACAAGTGATACAACAAACTGTTTATGATTTTTCAATATAATATATGAACAAAAAATACAAAATCTTTCACATCTGTCTGTGTTTTGTATGCAGCGCTAACAACATGGGACAGCGGACTACAGTAAAAGATCAAGTTACAAAGAAAAACAATTTTCTCTATGATAATTTATATCTTTCTATCCTTGGATTCCCGAGGGGATTTAATTTAAAAAGATTCATTTTATGTTGTTTCGAATGGGGGATAGTAACAGGATTACCCAACAGAGTTGTCAAGAGCCGAAGACCATGAGACAAAACGAAACATCAGGTAGAAACCATCGAAAAAATTGTTGAATGGTCCTGACTTGGTACAGGCATTTCAAATCGAAATGGTGTGTTAAACCGGTTTTATGGCACGCTAAACCTCCCCTTCCATTGCGGTAGCAACTCAATAGCAATTGCTATTGAAAGGTCGTAGACAGGTAAAAGAAATACTCATTCCAGTACTAAGTAAATGGGGGTTATAACAAAATTACCAAACAGAGTGGTAAAGAGCCGAAGTTCATGATACAAAAATACAAATCGGAAGGAATCTACTGGCAAAATTGTCGACCGCAATGGTCCTGACTAGGTACAGGCATTTTAAAAGAAATGATGAGTTAAACCAGTTTAATGGCTGGTAATCCCCCCTTCAATTGCAGTAGTGTCCGGTAGCAACCTAACATGATGGCCATTGATAGGTCATAGACAGTTTAAAGAAATGATCATCTCATATATGAATGAAATGAAGAAATAATCTCGTATGAGGATTCGGACCGAAAGTTTAAATTTTCCCACAAGGGACTGATATCTATTAATGAACTTTTTTAATGATCGTATGAAACGGAAATTTTTTATGCCTTGATTAATAAGGCGGTCAAGGAGATAACTATTTCTAATGAGAAAGTCTTTATAATTTATGTTGCGTAACGAATCAGCTGTGAAACATGCATTTTGTAAGCAGGAGAAGCTGGAACATTTCTGCCCATGTTACGGAAATTAAAATCGTCCCTTTTGTCGTACATTTTAATTCTGAGATGACCATTTTCGTCAAATTCGAGATATACAAGTCCAAAAAGATTTTAGTTTAAGGTATGGAAGTGTGATATTCAGTGTCGAAAATGAATTGTTTTGAGGAAATGTTTTTGAGAAATGAACGGGATTTAAGATTTTTCAATATATCCTTCGAATTTTTAGGTATCCTTGATGCCTGTCTTTGACTGCAGACTATTTCTCAGTTAGTTCAAAGGGCAATTCAGTGGTTGAGGAAGATGAAGATCCTGCAATGTATCTCTTCTTATATGGATGTTTGTGTAATTTTGGTACCCAATATAGGAATGGCAGGTCTTAATTGTTCTTATTAGTATGGATATTCGAGGAGGACATGAATGACCTTTGATTGAAAAGGATTTCATCTTTGTAGCACTACCTGGTGTTTTCTGATCAGTGCCTAGTTCTTGATGAGGCAGTTGTAATAGTGTGATTTACATGCAAAAACGATGTTATTAGAAGCTTTGTCTGCAAATATAAATACATATTTATTATGTAATGTCCAGATACTGGCTTCATGATTTTACTGGCTTAAAAAGGAATCTTTAATCCGAGTTGGGACTGACATTTTCTACAAGGGACTGATATATATAACAGTACTTTGTAATGATTGTTTTTATTACTCTCAAAAAGATTACTCATAAATATTTTCAGCATAAATAGATGTTCCATTGTTTTCGGCTACAACCATTTACGAGTTGGAAGACCAATAAGAGGGGACAGTTAAGTACTATGAGCTCACATATTGCTTGATGTCTTGTTGTGGTATTTGTTTAATGTTATTTATTACCACTGGGTGGATGCAACTGTTGTAAGATTGTCAGTCCACGATGGTATTTACCAAGCAGCCAAGTGCTTGCCCGAAAACCGATTATCTTTTGGATCTGCATCTATAATGTTTAAATTTCAGAAAAAAAAAATGTTTAAACTTAAGGATGTAGTAAGGTGAGGTTTTTGAAATATGTAAAAGTCATCCGGATTTTTCGGATTTTATCCATTATTACTATGTAACATATTTTGTCCCGTTACACCCAAGTTTCTAGTCATCAAAGGCATCGGTAACTCATTTAAGGTCCATAAGCAAAATTTTATTAAATTGTATATTTTCCTTCCATGTGAAAGAAATCAATAATGTATTCATGTTATACTACGGTGAAAATCCAAAAGAGTCTTTTCCCGCCCTTTTTATAAAAAGTGAAATATCTTGGAAACAAGGGCCATTACCTTATCCATATTTTTAGCTGACTTTATTCCTTTTTCAAAGCTCTTTCTATCTATAGTATCAATTTAAAATCGTAGATTTATTTAATTTCACCTTACTACTACATATACATGCTTAGTAATTTATATGTCGAGCAAGCTCGGTCTTAAGCTGATTTCGGTTTTGTGTTATACCAATATAATATCAATTTGATAAACTGGGTAAATGCACAATTTTCACTGAACAATCAATTCTGTACATCTGTCATCTTACAAACATGATGCAATCTTCTTAGCGATTTGTTAAATACCATAATTGTTTACTTTTGGTTGTCCCACTATGTTTAGACTGTTATTTTTATGACTTTACTGTTGTGTTTGGTTTAACGAGATTTGTCTCATTTGTTAAATGAATAAAAGTTTTACTAAAGTCGGAGCGGTTTCGTATGTTCTTTGTCCTAATCTAAACATATTTTGGAATGATTGTACTAAATCGAATTCATGTATAGTTTTCACTGAAATGACTTACAAAATGGCTCTTTGTAGAGCTTAAATTAACATCAAAGTCGTAATATCATTGAAACATAAGATAATAAAATAAAATGTTAAATTCTGGTTGTCACTTAATATCGGACAATGTTGTTATCTAACTTGATTTGAACCCTTTGGGTTTTGCTATTTCTCGTGATTAAAACGTATTGCAACTAATTAGAGTTCAGTGTATGGCGAAAATGTTTCTCGTAAAATTGACAAATTTAAGAGTGATTGTAAATGTCTGCTTAAAAGTTCAAAGTTAAATTTTTCATCTGTTATGAAGCAACATATGTTGTTAAAATGACCACCTGAGGAACATAAATTTCTAATACCCTTTGTCTATTACGTGCCTGAATTCCTAGTTCTAAATATGTTTCTAAGTTGCCATCGTTTGTTCGACTCCTCATATAGACATGTTCCTCTGAAAAATAAATGTAAATGTAGATCACTGTTGTACACTGTCTAATAAAACCAAATCATCAATATGCTGTATAGGGCTTTATATTCGTGGTACGAAACTTTCGCGGTTTTTTAGTGTTGGAATAATTCGCATGGTTTTATATTCGTTGATTTTTAGTTAAAGTAATTATGTTTATGTATATCCTGGTTCACAGTGAAATATTCGCGGTATAAATTTTCGCCCATACAGTTTTAACACCAATAGCGCGAAAATTAATATCCGAAAAAATTGCAACCATACAGTATCAAAATTACTGCAATATCTGAAGTATAATGTATTCAAGTCATAAATGTGTGAACTGAACCAATACGATTAAAACGGGCATATACATTGTGCTCCTAGGACTGCAACATCACTTTCAACAGATCCGTAACCCATATGCTGTGCTTGAAAATACGTTCCTGGGATGGAATTGACTTCTTTCGAGTAAACCTAGCGCAGTCAGAAGATTGACACAGTTTACCTCCATTAGAATCCAAATATATGATAACTGCAGTAGAATACTGAAGGAACAAAGAAATGACACAACCGCTAATCTAAAAGATATTGCGTCTACCTAAACTTTGAAATTTTGTCTTGTTTCATTATACACTATTTGGATTATTCCTACAGTGATTCTATTAGAATTCTGGCAGATATTTTAAGCATGCGAGTGTCCGATCTTAGCACTGCTCTCAGTTAATAAGATCAACCAAAAGATATGTTTAAAGTTAAATAATTATGTTTACCGATAAGAAAAAGCATCATGTCACTAAAATATTCAGAATAATATATAAAACAGTACTTTTATCAGTTTTTCGTCCTATAACTTTAGTGCTACTGGCTCAGTGCATCATACTAATATATTGCAATTAGTTATTGCGTGTATATGTACATAAAAAGCATTAAATTACTGTAAAAGAGGAGTGTACCTACGAAAATTCGGAGGAGATTAGTTTCCCGCCATTTTTTGAAACATTTATATCCAAAAACCACATTCGCATTCTCTCGTTTTTTTTCTCGCTTATATTTGTTTCCGTGTTCTTTCAAAATTACATTTAATTGTGATCCTTGTTATTTTAAAATAGACCTGCGAATATCACTAGTCATGGTTTATTTTTTACAAGAAGATCACCATAGTGCATAAAAACCATGACAACATGATAGAATTACCCTCTGCAGAAAGCGGAACATACCTTGATGTTTATTACTTAATTCATATTCCTCTTTCTGTCCGTCACTGTTCTGTCTCCTGAAAAAAGAAGCGAAGTACTAATAGTCCATTTGCAACGGCATCAGCCCAGTGGTAACAAATACCAAATAAGCGAAGTTATTGTACATTTATTTTGTGCATATGCGCATTTCGACAATTACATGTTTGTCTCTTCAATGCAGATTAAATCAAAATAATTGAAAATCCATGAATCAAAATATGGGTGAAAACTGAACAATTTACCAATAGGGTCTAAATAGAAAAGCCAAAATCAGTTAAGAACAGATCTTTGCAAGAGGGGGATACTCCTTAGTTTTCAACAAAATTTACAAAAATTAGATATTGTAAGGTTCCAAATATAAAAGGCTTTCGGGTCAGTACCGAAGTACTGACTACTGGGCTGGTGAATACCCTCGGGGACTAACAGTCCACCAGCAGTGGCATCGTCCCAGTGGTAAAAAATGACTAAATACCGAAATTTCAATTCTGCATATGCGCATTTCGACAACTTATGTCTCTTCAGTGCAGATAAAATCTAAACGTTTGGAAGATCAAAAATTCTGTTTATAGTGCCCGCATCTAACTTTCAAAATGTCAAGTTTTCTTACCATCGACTCCATTACTGCACTGTGTTAGTTAATATGTAGTAATTGTTTATTAGCATTGGACACCAGTGTTTTTCTGGGGCACGGATGACAGTGATTATAGATCACTTTGCCAGTTTATTTTATGTTTAATTACGATCCCGCACCTATTGGCTAAAAATCATAGATGTAGCGTCTTTAGACAAAAAGCAATGATTCACGCCCAAACCGCGGGGTAGAGGCCGTCTTTAACTTACTACGAGGTAACAGGTGAGTTCATTGTTGAACGTCTCATGATGACTTCACGACAAAAAAACTGCTGTTTCATAGCTAGGTTTTCACATGAATTTGTAGAGACTTTATCTGATGTGCATTTATTCCATATCCTTTCAGAATTGAAATTCACAGTAACTTCGGTATTTAGTCATTTATTACCACTGGGTCGATGCCACTGCTGGTGGACTGTTACTGTTACTTTGGTACTTACCCGAAAGCTGATTCTATTTGGAACTTTACAATATCTATTTTTTGTAAATTTTGTTGAAAACTAAGGAGTATCTCCCTCGTGCAAAACTCTGTCCCTAGCTTATATTGGCTTAACATTTAGATTATATTGCTTTTATACATATCTGATTTTATGGTCTTCCAAACGTTAAGATTTTATCTGCACTGAAGAGACATAAGTTGTCAAAATGCGCATATGCAGAATTGAAATTCACAGTAACTTCGGTATAATTCACAGTAACTTCAGTATTTAGTCATTTATAACACTGGGTCGATGCCACTTCAGGTGGACTGTTAGTCCCCGAGGGTATTCACGAGCCCGGTAGTCAGTACTTCGGTACTGACCCGAGAGCCGATTCTATTTGGAACCTTACAATATCTAATTTTTGTAATTTTGTTGAAAACTAAGGACTATCTCCCTCGTACAAAGCTCTGTCCTTAGCTGATTTTGGCTTAACATTTAGATCATATTGGTCATTTGTTCTCTCTCAGTTTTTATACATCATTGATTTTTTTATCTTCCAAACGTTTAGATTTTATCTGCACTGAAGTAAATAAGTTGTCGAAATGCGCATATGCAGAAGTGAAATTCACAGTAACTTCGGTATTTAGTCATTTTTTACCATTGGGTCGATGCAACTGCTGATGGACTGTTAGTCCCCGAGGGTATTCACCAGCCCAGTAGTCAGTACTTCGGTACTGACCCGAAAGCCGATTATATTTGGAACCTTACAATATCTATTTTTTTTTAATTTTGTTGAAAACTAAGGAACATCTCCCTCGTGCAATGCTCTGTCCTTAGCTGATTTTAGCTTGACATTTAGATCATATTGGTTATTTGTTCTCTCCCAGTTTTTATACATCTTTGAGTTTATGGTCTTCCAAACGTTTAGATTTTATCTGCACTGAAGAGATATAAGTTGTCGATACGCGCATATTCAGAATTGAAATTCGCAGTAACTTCGGTATTTAGTCATTCAGTATAAGCATAATCTCGGCGAACGGTCTAGGTGAGTTAATTTAATTGGTAAAGTCCTGTTGAATAAAGTTTAGGCCGGATGAGAAAAATATCAACAAATTTCCATTTTAAGTAATATTGGATAATGTTCAGGGCAATATTTTGTCTGGGTTTTTGATATTTTTTTATATCAGTATTTTTTTTCTTTGTTATGATCCAAAGTACTTGTAGTTGTTCTGTCTATATGGGCTCCTTAACTGGAAATAAAACGTATCTTAGATAGGGTCTATAAGTCTCGTCATGTGACTCACGAGAATTAATGATAAACAGGCAATTCGAAAACGATTCCCGCCAAAACATGATGTCTGAGGATTATGACGTTCAAATTTTTGTTTGAAACGTCATATATCTTTGTTTAAAATGAAACTTCCCGGTACATTTTTTGATCCCGGAAGTTGCAAAATTGGACGAGACTTACAGACCCTATTATCACCTTTACCTAAACATTACTCAGCTTTATAGGGATGATAACTTATCTACCAAGATCGAGTTACTGGCCCGGGATGATGAATATTACCATTACATATATAATTATGTAGATACTCACTTTCTTTTAATAATGAGTACGACGACAACTGCAAGGTTTAAAACTACAATAAAAGATGCAATACCTCCTACTACGGGGCCGTAATTAAATGAACTCTCAGGCTCTGAAAAACAAAATCATAGGTTATATAGACTTTTAAAGCCACAATATCAGCTATAATATACAATTTACTGAGTATATTCCCATAATTTACTGCTCTGAAACCAACTTTATTACTACTTTAACACACTTAAATCTTCCCCAAGTGTTAACTAAATATATTCTAGGAATACGATCTATCCAATTCTACAGCCACAATATCTCCTAGCACAGCCATTTTCGTTGAACGCTGCCACCGATTTGCTGGCATTTTGAAAAAAAGAAATCAAAAACTACAATGATATTCAAACTTTTCAATGAATTATAAAAAGGTTTTGTGATTAATTTGATCATCAAATCTGCCATTTTCAACTGAAACAGCAGAGAAAATACGAAAAAAAATTGCAGGTACGCTGGTGATGTCTATTCAAATAAATAAAAACAGGATTTTCTTGTACTAACAGCCCTTACAGTTTTTAAAAAGCAATATAAATAACTACATTGCAATGAGCTCATCTGGCCTAAAAGATCATGTTAGCATTTGCCAACAATTCGAAGACCAATAATTTAAAAAAAATTCTCCCTCTGAAACTGCTCGGCTGATTTAAACCATGATTGGCCTGAATCATTACCAGGATATGCAGTATTCCTAAATTTGGGTTGATTAGTCTGAAGACGAAACAGCATGGCCTATGTTACTAAAAATAGGATATAGTGTTGTTGTTTTTTTCTCGAATAACAGATATAAAACCAGAGTCTCACATGTGAGCCTATAATGCTAACCTGCTGGCTACTGATCAATTAAGATTTCCCACAGGGTTAAACAATTCATCTAAAGTCAGTCATCTGGAAGATTACTGTCATGTTAGTTTTCCTATTTAATATCAATTTGATGTTTGAAACCGTTTCTAAGAAGTATCATTTTAGAAAATTTCCCCATAGAGTTCCATGTTAAACTGTGCTCCCCAGTGGCAACCATTTGAGATATCTTGATTGGTACTAATAAACAACATTTAGTAGATGACCATCAAGTTCCAATGTCTTTTTAATATCAATTGATATATGAAACGCTTTTCAGGAAATAGCAAATTACAACATTTTGCCTTGAAGTCAAATGTTAAACTATGATCTACAGTTGCGCCATCTTTGATCTACGATGAGTATTAAAATTTTACATTTGTTTAATTTTTTTCTGTATCCCGTTTCCCTACAATATAACAAACATACAGTTTTCGATTAACCCCACCGCAATCTTTGTGACTGTCCCAAGTCAGGAATATGTTGATCATTGGCTTGTCCTTGTCTTCTTATAAAGTTTTATTTTTTTATATTTGGGTTATTGGATGTGGTTTGTTTCCATTGATTTATTCACTTTTTTATCTTTTTGGGCCATTTAGGGCTTCTTATATGGTATGAGGTTCCTCACTATGTTCAAGACCTAACCTGAATATGGGATGTTGTCTCCTTGACATTTACCCCATTTCCTTTCTTTTTCATACTTCACATATTTCCCATAGGGTTCTATGTTAAACTATGTTCCCAGGTATGATTTGTGATATGTACAGATATGCAAAATATGGAAGATGATCATAAAGGTACTATGCATAGTTAGTATCAACATTTCCCACAACATCCAATGTTAAACTAATATCTGCAGCGGCGGTCATCTTGGATTTATGATCGGTACTAAAATCCTACATTTGTATAATGAACATCATGCAACCATGCTTAGTTAATATGAACTGGAAGTATGAATTTTTCATGAAGTTAAAAACTTTTTTTTTTTTTTTTTTTTTTTTTTGCGAAACATTTATTTTCTTCAATTTACAATTGACTTTTGTCTGTTATATTTTTTTCTAATAAAACATAAAGTATATCAAAATTGTGTAACATTTACAAAATTGGAAATAACTCAAAGACAGGGTTCGGATTTTCTTCAAAATTGCAGCAAAGGTAGATCTTGCCCTAATGATTATTTAAGATCATGTCAGATTTTTGCCATCTGTAATTTAAACGATTCTGATAGCAGAAAACATGATGTTCTTCAGGTTTCATTTTTAGGGCCCCGCATCGTATAGTTTTCACTTTGTCCGTCCGTCTGTCCGTCCGTCAATCTGTCCGTCAACAATTCGAAGTTTCCTGGGCTTTTACGGGTGGGAATGATTTCATATTTGGTCTGAAGCTTTATGATGATGAGTTGTACCATGTAAGCAATTTTCAGGTTTGTCGTGCCACTACTATCTGTTTGCCGATACTTTAACTTTTTATTATACCACTCTATGGATGAAAATTTTTCGTCAAAGTTTTCTGGGCTTCTGCATGTGGGAATGAATCATATTTGGTCTGAAGCTTTATGATGATGAGTTGTACCGTGCAAGCAATTTTCCGGTTTGCCGTGCCACTACTTCCTGTTTGCCGATACTTTATCTTTTTATTATGCCACCCAATGGATGAAATTTTTTTCGTCAAAGTTTTCCGGGCTTCTACAACTGGGAGTGATTTCATATTTGGTCTGAAGCTTTATGATGATAAGTTGTACAGTGTAAGCAAATTTCAGGTTTGTCGTGCTACTACTTCCGGTTTGCCGATACTTTAACCTTTTTATTATACCACTCTATGGATGAAAAATTTTCGTCAAAGTTTTCTGGGCTCTACAACTGGGAATGATATGATATTTAGTCTAAAGCTTCATGATGATGAGTTGCAACATGTGAGGTATTTTAAGGTTTGCCATGCTACTACTTCCTGTTTGCCGATACTTTAACTTTTTATTATACCACTCTATGGATGAAAATTTTCGTCAAAGTTTTCTTGGCTTCTACAACTGGGAATAATTTGATATTTGGTCCAAAGCTTCATTATGATGAGTTGTATCGTGTAAGCTATTTTCAGGTTTGCCATGCCCCTACTTTCTATTTGCCGATACTTTTTAACTTTTTATTTTAAAATATGTTCATAAACAAATGTTGATAATTTGGTACAAAGGAAGTGACTGCCTATTGCGGTTCCCTCATTCGTTAGGAACTACCTCTAGTTAGCTCACCTGACTATGCCAGGGTGAGCTTTTGCCATCAATTGGCGTCCGTCGTCCGTCCGTCCCCCGTCGTAAACTTTTCATTCCAAGATCTTCTCCTCTGAAACCACTGGGCCAATTGGAACCAAATTTGGTCACAGTATTCCTTGGTTGGTCCCCTTTAAAATTGTATTCGGCAGGTCCGTACCTCATCTAAGATGGTCGCCAGCTGGGAACATAGTTTTAACATTGGACCCTATTTAAAACACATTCAAAGATCTTCTTCTGAGAAACTGCTTGTATAATTAGAACCAAACTTAAGTCACAATTGTCCCTAGATGGTCCCTTCCAAAAAAGGTATCCGACAGGTCCGTACCTAACCCAAGCTGGCCGCTAGCGGGGAACACAGTTTTAATGTTGGACCCTATGAGAAAACACATTCAAATTTCTTCTTCTCAGAAACTACTAGTCCAATTAGTTCCAAACTTAGTCACAGTGGTCCTTAGATGTTACCTTTTTAAAAAAGGTATCCGACAGGTCCGTACCTCGTCCAAGATGGCCGCCAGCAGGGAACATTATTTTAACATATAACCCTATGGGAAAACAAATTCAAATATCTTCTTCTCAGAACGTATTAGTCCAATTAGATCCAAACTTAGTCACAGTGGTCCTTAGATTGTCCCTTCTTGAAAAGGCATCCGGAAGGTCCGTACCTCATCCAAGATGGCCGCCAGCGAGGAACATAGTTTAAACATTTGACCCTATGGAAAACACATTCAAAGATCTTCTTCTCAGGAACTACTAGTCCAATTAGAATCAAACTAATCCACAATGGTCCTTAGGTGATCCCATCCAAAAAATGCATCGGGTATGTCCGTACCTCATCCAAGATGGCCACGATCTGGAACATATTTTTTACATTGGTCCTATTGATTTTAAGAGAACATCTGCTCAAAATTTTGAATTTTTATATGAATTGTGGTCTGAATGTTTTAATTTCAGCTATATGTATTACCTTGATTATAAGGGGAACCCCTGCCCAAATTTTTGTGTTTTGTTATGAGTTTTAATGGATGGTGGAGCTTTCAGTTGTCATGGAAATCAAACGAGAATACTGTAATTTTAGGGAAAAAAGTATTCTGCTAAATTTTATGTTTTGTGTTTCCTGTTGGAAATGCCTTTTATCTGTGTCAGCCATGGTACAGGTGAGCGATACAGGCTCTTGATAGCCTCTTGTTTTGGTATGGTTTCCTTTGCACTTTTGGTATTTTGCACTAAACCCAAGTTTACATGACAAACTCTTATTTGCAAAAACCAGCAAGTTACCCTATACTCAATTTTTAGCAACATATTCAGATTAATCGAATGTTTAAACTGCGTACCCTGGTAAAGCTTCGGGAAAAGATTGGTTACAATTGGCGTTCCAGTTTCAGTGGAGAAGATTTTTAAATACTACAAAAAGTATAAAATTACAAAATTTTGACATATAAAAGGCAATAACACATTCATTGGTATTTAGATTTTCTTTAAATTTTCCTTTTGGGTAGATCTTAGTATGTGAAACATTTTTCTTTTGTATTTGTACCGATAAGAAATCCAAATTGACTGCCACTGGGGTATACAGTTTAACATAGGACTTCATGGGAAATCCTGTAAATTATTTATTCTTGAAAACCGTTTTATAATTGACATTAAGTATGCATTTTTAGATGACAGTAATCTAGCAGATGATGATCCTAGTACAAATTAAATGAAAATGGCCGTCTCCTCAGGTTTTTTAACAGCGAGGAAAAAATTATTTGATCAGTAGCTACCAAATGAGCGATACAGGCACATGTGAGCTTTTGATTATGATTTCAGGAACTAAACATGTGTTTTCTGGAATGGAACAGTGTGAATATTCTATTTAAAAGATATACATGCTTATATTAAACGACTTTATTGGCATTCAAAACATCGGCAAATGAATACCGAAAGAACAGGAGAAAGGAGAGATTCCGATATGAAAAATGGAAAAAAAATAATTCATATTTCACACAAACTGCAACAACATGGCAAGAACAAAATAAACAAAAAAAATGAACAAATACGCAACAAAACTAAAACAAAAGCAGTGTGAACCCCTAGAAAACTTGATATATCATCAGGTGTTCCGGAGGTGTAAGGAGGATCTGATTCACGCATGACACCAATCACACTGTCAATGAAGTGTCCTGATTTCTCACAGACGGTGTGTGTCAGTTTGATAATAATCATTGTCATGACCGTAAAATTTTGCAGTGATACTGTATCGAATACAGGCTCTTGAATTGCGAATTAGTTGGGAGATGTAAAGTTGACTATTGGTAAAGTGAAATCGTCGCGTTTGTTGTACATGTACAGCTTAGTTTGAAGTAGTTAGTAGAAGTGTATGTAGTATCCTTAATTTCGAGCTCTTTTGGATAGATCAGATGAAGATAAAAAAAACAGCGAGGGTTGTTAAGTGACAAAATATCATCTATATAACGGAAGCTAAAATTGAAGAATTGGGCTAGTTTTTTTATCATTATTTTGAAGAAGCCCTTCGATGAATTCAGCCTCATAAGAGTGGAGAAACAGGTCGATTAGGTTTTGTGCGCATATGAATTCCGATAGTGTGTTGAAAAACAAAACCTCCAAACTAGACAAATATATTGTCTATCAGAAAATGTAACAGTCACGATTTTAGCGAATGTGTTGTGAAATGTAAATGACACATGCCGTAGATGTAGGAAAATTACCACTCAAAAAACGGGAATGTCACTTTTTGAAAGTCTAAGTCCTCGCCCTTAATTAAAAGATTTGTTTTCAGACGTCTAAAGTTATATCTTACAATATCTAGGACAATTTATCTTACAATATCTAGGACAATTACTGTTATATTGTATTTATATGTCGATTGATTTCTCAAAAAAGAATTCAAACAAATTTTATAAAATGAATGTAGATTTGAATCGGATAAAGCGAATAGCCGTGAGGTTATATATGATGAATACAAAGGGTTATTGATGTTTGGAAGATGACTAGTAATTTATATGTCGTGCAAGTATGGGTATTGTAACATCGATGCCATTATCGATATTCAGCACACTGATGGACTTCAGTTGGATACAGACATAACCGCTCGTCCAAGGTAACTCAAAGTTAACTTGAAGTTAACTTAGAGGAGTCATAGAACAAATTCTAGAAAGGGTCAAAAATTATTA
The DNA here is from genome assembly GCA_002080025.1 of Modiolus philippinarum. Lineage (NCBI taxonomy): Eukaryota > Metazoa > Mollusca > Bivalvia > Mytilida > Modiolidae > Modiolus > Modiolus philippinarum. The sequence continues at coordinate 72,480 of MJUU01048093.1, read as the reverse complement.
CTGCTCTAAGTTAACTTAGAGCAGTTCTTAAAGCGGTCATTATTTGTTCTACGTGGAACTGTTCTAAAAGCTGTCATAGTTCTAAAAGTGGTCATAGTTCTAAGTTAACTTAGAACTGTTGTAAAAGTTGCTATACACTAGAGCAGTTCTAAAAGTGGTCATTATAATGTGCATCAGAATAGTTCCATATGGGTCATGATAAGGGCTTTCTTTGGTATGATCGGACGTGATAATTACGTATTGAAACAAACATTTTCCTTTTCCTTAAATGATAGCTCGGAATGATGGGAAGTTTATTATTGCAGGCATCGAGAATAAAGATATTGTCCCTTTTGTCATTAGTTTTTAGCCGGGGTAAGGGGTGCAAGTAAGTGTCTGTTAACTGGTTAATGTGTTTTGGGTATTTTCAGCTAGGCGTTAAAGTTTTGTGGTGAAATAAATCAGTTGTTAACCATTTTTGCACCATTTGATGTTTTCTTTACTTTGTGTTAACTGTAAAAGGGAAAAAAGCACTGTTTGCTCTTAAAAATCATAAAAATGTGTTACTTGTTTTGTAAATTGTTACCATAGATTAAAAAGAAGGTTTCTTCCTGTAATTTGACTAAAAATATGGCAAAAGGAACATTTTCTGCAATCGATATAATATCCATGCCCGCATTTTATTAACTTACAGTAATTTTACTAGGCAAAAGGGATATTTTCAGCAATCAGTATAATATACATCAATTAAATAACTGTAATTTGACTAAAAACAGATGGCAAAAGAAATATTGCAGCAATGGAAATAATAACCATGCCCGCAATCGATTAACTTACTGTAATTTTACTAAGAATGGACGGCAAAGGGACATTTTCTGCAACCGACATAATATCCATACCCGCAATCAATGAACTTACTGTAATTTGACTAAAACAGATGGCAAAAGGGACATTTTCTGCAATCGACATAATATTCATGCCCGCAATCAATTAACTTACTGTAATTTTACTAAAAACAAATGACAAAAGGGACATGTTCTGCAACCCACATAATATCCATGCCGCAATCAGTTAACTTACTGTAATTTGACTAAAAACATATGGCAAAATAGACATTTTCTGCTATCGACATAATATCCATGCCCGTTATCAACAAACTTAATACTCTAATTTGACCAAAAAGATATGGCGAGAGGGACATTTTCTGGAATCAATTTACTTACTGTAATTTCACTAAAAACATACTACAAAAGGGAAATTTTTTGCAATCAATATAATATCGATGCCCGCAGTCGTGAAACTTCCTGTCATGTTTCGATTATAGCCACTGTCACCACCTGCATATTTTTTCTATGAAAAATTTGAACAGTCATGTTTTATTTATATGTACTTGGACTAAATATATAAGTCCCAGATTTGGACGAATTTTAATTTTCTAGACTATAACGTTACTATAAGTATCTCATTGATTTCCGAGTATATTGAATGACAGAACAGTTCTTAGCGATAACTGCTCCTGACCATGACTGCTTTTAGAACAGGTTATGACTGTTTTTAGAACTGTTCTTGACAATGACTGTTTTAGAATAATTCTACAAAATGACTGGTGTTATGACTGATTTTAAAACTGTTCTAGAGCTTTCTAGAACAATTCTAAGTTCACTTAGAGCAGTTCTAAGTTAACTTCGTGAGAGATTATGACTGCACCAAAGTGTACATCTCAGACTTGACAAAATCCCTATGCTTTTTGTATTGCCATAACATACATTGGGTATCGTGGTTCGAAGATCTTTATTCTGTTCACAGTAAACGGTAGGGCACATTTAAAGCTGAATTGTATTGTAAGTGATATATTTTCTCAATTATTTCTAACTTCCCCGATGTTGAATACATCCCGAGTCTTGTTTTCTTTTTTTTCTTTTTTGCTTTTTAATTATTTTTTTTTTCAATTTTGTCTTCGTAGCGATGTCCGCATATTATTTTTTCAGATTCAAATCAGTATATTGGTATATACAGAAAACTTTTGTGATATATAAAATTATCTGCCTTCTAGAAAAAAACTCTTGTTTGTCGATAACTTTTTCTGGATAAAAAACAATCGCATGGCGACGAAAGTACATATTCGACAAAATGTCAAGATTATAAAATAAGTAGGTGAATACAATATTTAGTCAAATCATCTTCCAATTCGTTTACTTTCAGACAAAAAGTAATGAAAACTAGAAAAAAAATGCATATCTTCAGTTAAAGCAAAGCCTTGTAAGAACGTGACTTGATACGAATATAAAAACAAATCTGCCAGAACTGGCGCAAAATTAGTCCCAATTAGAATTCCGGTATCTGTTGGAAAACGTGTCCTCCAAACTCTACAAATATATCGTCAATTAAACATTCCAGCGTGGCAATCACATTCTATGCAGTATACTGTTTGTTGAAATCGATGTTGCGTTTGACAAGTACGCTTTTCCTTCACCTTGTCCTTAATGAAAGTATCTTTTTCATCTTTTTTTGTTGCAGAAAGACTGATGAATAAGATTTTGGAAAACAGATATCAATTTTGGTGTGTCGAAGAATGTTCCTTATTCGGGAAAGGGATGACAGTGTATGTTAGAGTACTTTGCCTGAAAAGCTTTGCTTGTTGACGATCCTGTGTCCATGACGTCCAAAATCAATACGGGTCTAATAATAACTCATGTATGTGCAAAGTTTCATTTATATATGACATGTTGTTCTCAAGATATCATGTGGAAACCAAAAGTTGACGCCCGGACAGCCGGACGCCCAGACACCATTCATCAGATAATAAGCCGAGTTCGACTTCGTCGCATCTCGGCTAAAAATGAAGACAAACCCACACACACACAAGTTGAACAACACGGACCCAATAAAAAAAACATGGGTGAGATCAGATGCACCGGTAGAGTAAGCATCTTCTGCTTCTTATAAGAAACCCGCCGTGTTTAACATGTCAAATTAGGTAGTAGAGTCAAATCCGGTGGAGGAAACAACAATAAAGCTTTAAAGGAAAAATATCTGTTGTCATCTGGGAAACGAATATCCCATAGCAGTCCACAAGATGGTGATGTCGACCGGAAAACTTCTTGAGGGATGACTTCAAGTTTTGTGTAAGATACCCTTGTTTAAGTAGCCTATTGGTGAGCAACTGGGTTGTATTTAGGAAGTCACTGTATCGAATACAGGCTCTTGAATTGCGAATTAGCTGGGAGATGTAAAGTTGACTATTGGTAAAGTGAAATCATCACGTTTGTTGTACATGTACAGCTTAGTTTGAAGTCTTAATCTTTTGTCAATTTCAAGATGAAGGTCAAGGAAAGAAACCGGCGTAGAAGTGTATGTAGTATCCTTAATTTCGAGCTCTTTTGGATAGATCAGATGAAGATAAAAAAACAGCGAGGGTTGTTTAGTGACAAAATATCATCTACATAACGGAAGCTAAAATTGAAGAATTGGGCTAGTTTTTTCATCATCTTTGTGGAAAGAGCAAAAGCACTGTCACAAAAACGGCTGAGTCAGGGATATGTTCAGCCTTTGTTACTTTCGTCCCTTCAGAAATTCTATGGCCGTCACCACGACATCATAGATAGATATGAAATGTCAGTGTCACAAATAAAAACTGACATTTTCAGCTAGATTCGCGTCTTCCCTGATTTGACATTGCCGGTTTTGACTTTACCCTGGATTGAGCCACTGACAGTGTGACGGGTGCTGTGCACAGAGCAGGACATGCGCACCCTTCCGGGGCACCTGATGTCACTCTTGTTTATTGAGAGTTCACACTGTTAGTGCTTTAGTTTTTTGTGTTGTATATGTAATGTTCGTGTGTTTTGTGGGCATGTGGTGTCTTTGGTCTTCCGTCCTTTGGTGTTCTTGCTTTTGCCTTGTCTCTGGACTTTGATTTGTGTAATCTTGTGCTTTGTTCCTTCGGTATTCTACTGCCGTTGTTTTGAAGAAGCCCTTCGATGAATTCAGCCTCATAAGAGTGGAGAAACAGGTCGATTAGGTTTTGTGCGCATATGAATTCCGATAGTATGTTGAAAAACAAAACCTCCAAACTGGACAAATATATTGTCTATCAGAAAATGTAACATTTTAATCACTTCTTTTCTTCCTCTGTAAATTTTTTCTCCGATTCGGAGTCATTTTTCACAAAGTTGGCTTGTTCTCTACCTACAATAATGTACATTTATCTTCGTTCACCGTTCTTACATGAGAAACATCTATGAATTAAATATTTTACGAAAGGATATAGAGTAAATGAACATGAGTCCATACCATAAATGAGTTCATACCACATAGCATAACTCCAACTGCAACTAAACCTTTCAGCCGAGATGTTAGTTGTTAATGAGGAATGGTAGTGTAATTTGTGGAGAAGTCGAAAGTTTTAATGCTGTTACGGTGTAATAATGATCTAGAGTTTAAGTTTGGAGTTTTCAACATCCCCATTTCATTTACACCGCTTCTTGAAAAGCAAGTATTACAGTATTTTTGAAGGCCCTCTTTAACAGCTGTCAAGATGGAGGTTAGCAATTTAGATATAGGTTTTGTAGAACATTTTGCAGATCCAGCGATTAACTCCCTCCATCGTAGTTTTGTCCAAAGCTATATTTGATACTACTGATTATTTGAATGTATGCTCTTTATTTTCTAAGATATGGTGTACTTGTACATGAGATAATCATGTGAACACTTTGTTCAATTACTATTATCTAAATTTATGTAATTTCTAAAACCGAAGGATTAAATCCCTCCATCGAAGTTTTGATCTTAGCTATATTTGATACTACTGATAATATTTGGATTTCGTTTGGTTAAATGTATTTTAACAATTTTTTGAATATGGATTTCCTTTGTTTAGGTTTGAGTGCCGCTGATGAAGAATTAATTTCCAAAACGGCCATACAGCTCATCAAAATTATTGCAGTTGGAGTTAACATATGTGTTATGGTCTCATGTTCATTTACTCCATATCCTTCGTAAAATATGTGTCGTTCTTTGTATGGGCATTTATGTAATTTTAGTGCCCAATGCGAAGAGGGGAGATCTATTTCTTCATCCTTGGTGGAAATCCCCAAGGAAGCAAAACAGATTTTTGGTTCTGCAATATCTCCTCCTTTGACAGAGTAGTATTAGTGTTAGTTTCATTGATTTGGAATTATCAATGCCTACTTCTTCTTCAAACAATTAATGTGAAAAAGAAAGGAAATGGGGTAAATGTCAAGGAGACAACATCCCATATCCAGGTTAAAACGACCAAAAACTAAGCATCCAGGGGTCACCGTACGGTCCCCAACACAGCGAACAACCCCACACCACACAGCAAGCCCCAAACGGCCCCAAAAGGGCAAAAAAGCGGACAAATCAACGGAAACAAACCACATCCAAAAACCCAAACACCAAGTAATAATATTTGGAAATAAAATGATATTAATGTGGGCCTTATCGGCAGAAACGACGACATATTTGTCATGAATAGAGGACAAATAAATGGCTACATCAGCATTTCTGAAAATTGATGATGCTTTAGTTCATTTTTAATTAATTGAAAAAGAATAGCAGTGTCTTAATTACGACATGCCATGTCTAAATTACTACATTTTTTTTCAAATGACCCCTATCGAATTCCGTATGATATAAATAATTTGTTGTTAATGAATTATAAATATATAAGTTTTATTTAAAGTCGGCATGTAAATATAACGAACGAACAGAAGCTCTTTAGAGCTTTAAATCGACATACATATAGAAAATATAACACACACAAGCCCAAGATACGAAGTAACTAAAAAGCGCCTTCATGCAAGCAAATAAATACCTAGAGGCTCTCAAGAACCTTTAGCTCACCTGGTCCAAGGCTGGCATAGACATAGTAAGATAAAGGGTCTCATTTTCTAGTATGATAATAGACTTCAATGTAATATGGTCCAATGTGTCAGGAAAGATGAAAGACAGCAGTGACCAGGTTTGGTTCCAATAAGCCTAGTAGCTTCAGAGGAGAAGTTCTTTAAATGTGTTTTCCCTAAAGTCCAATGTAAACTAAGTTCCCCGCTGGTGGACATCCTGAATATGACGCAGATTTTCCGCACAAATTTTACAAAGACAGACGATGAAGGACAGTTGTACTAGGTTTGGTTCCAAAAGCAAGAGGAGGAGATCTTTGAATGTGATTTTCCATTGGAGCCATTGTTAAATTATTTTCACCATTGGCGGCTATTTTGGATCCGATCGGAACTTGCCAGACACGTTTTTAAAAGGATTAACTAAGGACAGTTTAGACCAAGTATGGTTCCAATTGGCCAAGTTGTCTCAGAGGAGATGTTCTTTGATTGTATTTTCTCCTAGGGGCAAATATAGTCCTTGACGTACTTAACATTTTTGCATTAAACTTAACTCGAAATGTATAAACTTACAAACGAATATGACCAGTAAAGGGCAATAACTCCTATATAGGTATTCAATTTTTTTTTCAAAATTTGTAGGTTGGTGGACCTTGATATGCTGAACATTTTTACGATTTAAAGTTGACTTCTATTTGTTATAGTTTTTAAATGAAAAATATAAAATATATTTTACGGAAAAGGGAAAGACTGTTTTTTTATTTCATTCAAAATTGCAGTCCAGGTAGATCTTGTCATGCTGGTAATTTTAATCCCTTAGTCGGAAATTTGAAATCTGCAACGGTTTTTTTTATGTTTGAGTTATTCGCCAAAAACGGCAAGTTATCTCTAAGTTCAATTTTTAGTGACGGCAGCCATGTTGTAAGGTCCTCGGACTCATTGTACACAATTTTGAATGTAGTTACCCTGATAATGATTCAAAATTTGATAAAAATTTGCCCAGTGGTTTAAAAGAATTCGTTTTAAAGTTTACAACGGGCGATGGACGGCAACCGAGGGGTGCCAAGTGATGGCAATAGCTCACATGGCCTTTTAGGCCAGGTGATCTTAACAGGCTCAAAACACAGCACACACAAATAAAAATAACAGAAAAGAGCATAATCAAAAACCCAATAGAGAATAAAAAGCAAAGGCAAGAAAAACTTGATGTATGAAATTTTTAATAGATAAGAGATGATTTAGTTGACTAAATAATTCTGAAAAAAAAAATAAAAATGGAAATTTATCTACAGGCATTACATTTTCAATGGTTTCCATTCCAGGACAGTATGTTATTTTGATCTGATTAAACTGATTAAAATTTGAAATTTTCTAAAATTATCCGGTAATTCATTACATAAAACAACTGCTGCATACTAGTATCTAAAAGAGTTCTTACCATAAGTAGTAGTCTTTTTTCTATGTATACCTAAAATGTTTGAATATTCAAAACTATAAGTACTGTTTTTACTAAATCATTTAAAAAACATTACATAATACCGAAGTTGATGCTAATTCGGAAGACAATTTTTGGTGAAGACAATTTATAAAAAAAAAATAAAACAATCTAGTGCCATAGTGCGCATTCTCCTTATTTGTAATAATGGGTACCGTAGATATGTGTAAAAGATCCTCATATGTGCTAGTATAATCTCCATAAATAAAATAAAGAGCTCTTTCCTAATCGAAACCTTATTGCGCCTTTTCTTAGACAAAAAGAAGAATACTTGATACGTAAATTAGGAAAGGCAATACCGTATGGTTGTAACGACAAAACTGACAGTGTAGGTAATCTATCTAGCCCGAAATACAGTGATATAAATGTGACGCGCATTTGGACAGCAATCCTAGACGAAAACGAAGCCGTTGCTATGGCCATCGCCATTACACATCACTAACACGTCATTATGTAACCATACAAGACGTACTTCCTTTTGTTTGTGAACCCGTAGGATTAAATCACATTCATACAAAACTGTATTCTTTACCACTTAGTAAATTGAACTCTCTGTATACAGCGTCTTTAAAAAAATTCTGCACTGATCAATCCTCATCTTCATTCAAGTTAGACGCTGTTATACTTGATATTGGTCAACCCTGTTTAAGAGCACGCCAATTTTGAAGAACGCCATTCATTTCTAAATGTACCCATTCAATTCGCTTTAAGCGTTCACATCCTATTAACCTAGCCAATATCTCGAATCAAAAAAATGTAAACAAAATACCCCAATAATTCATACACACATCAGCCCAGATCATTTCGTACTCATAAACTTTACCTATCGCATCTAAAATATCAACCATAAACATGTATTGCAAAACTTTATCACCGACGACCTCAAGTCTAAACCAACCAATTGTTCATGTTTTGATTTACCATATAGTCCCTGTGGTCACGTCTAACGGGAAATTTGAATATTATTGAAAACAAGTCTCTCCGTAATGTCCTTGCAAAAGGGCCTAAATGCCTTGAACCAAGTTCCATAAAAAGAGAACAAAATTTAAACTTCTTATTGATGCTGTAGAGGACTACGCCAGAAAATGGATTCAGCGTGAACAAGGTGAAAACATTGATTCCTTTCGGAGTGGATTATGGTAAATGTTTCTTAAACGAACCAATCAGCTACGAGGATCAATGAACAAAATACCGAAGTTACTGTTAATTTATATTCTGCATATGCGCATTTCGACAACTTATATCTCATCAGCGCAGATAAAATCAAAACATGTGGAAGTCCATTTACCGAATACATATAAAAGCTGATAGAGAACAGATGGCCAAAAGGATCTAAATAGAAAAGCCAAAATTCAGCTAAGGACAGAGCTATGCATGAGGGAGATACTCCTTAGTTTTAAACAAAATTTTGTAAAATTAAGATATTGCAAGTTTTAGTTAAATCGGTTTTCGGTTAAGCACGGACGTACTGGCTTCTGGGTTGGTGAATTCCCTCGGGGACTAACAGTCAACCAGCAGAGACATCAGCCCAGTGGTAATAAATAACAAAATACCGAAGTTACTGTTAATTTATATTCTGCATATGCGCATTTCGACAACTTATGTCTCATCAGTGCAGGTAAAATCAAAACATTTTGAAGTATATAAAAGCTGATAGAGAACAAATGGCCAAAAGGATCTAAAAAGAAAAGCCAAAATTCAGCTAAGGACAGAGCTATGCATGAGGGAGATACTACTTAGTTTTAAACAAAATTTTGTAAAATTTAGATATTGCAAGTCTTAGTTAAATCGGTTTTCGGGTCAGCACCGAAGTACTGACTACTGGGTTGGTGAATACCCTCAAAGACTAACAGTCCACCAGCAGAGGCATCGGCCCAGTGGTAATAAATAACAAAATACCGAAGTTAAAGTATCATAAATTTTCGAAAAAATGCTGATCTGGCCAGTTACTTTCTTCCATATAAATAATAAAAACCGAAGTTACTGTTAATTTATTTTCTGCATAAGCACATTTTGACAACTTATGTCTCATCAGTGCAGATCGAAACCAAAAGATTTGGAAGTCTATTAACCGAAAAACACGTTAAAGCTGATAGAGAACAAAAGAAAGCCAAAAAAAGCAAAGGGATCTAAATAAAAAGGCCAAAATTCAGCTTAGGACAGAGCTATATGACAAATTTGTGCCGTTAATAAGGCTCCTTAAAATATCATTCTTATTTGCAAAAATCATTTCATAAATTATGTAAAGAAGAACTAGGCACTAATAATTCCAAAGGCAATTCAACTTACGCAGCCACTACTCTTTCAAAGGAGGAGATATTACAGAACCATAAATCTGTTTTGCTTTCCTTCGGGATTTCCACCAAAGATGAAGACACAGATCTCCCCTCTTTTTATTGCGTACCAAAATTACATAAGTATCCATACAAACAACGATACATCGCAGGATCTGCCAAATTTTATACCAAATCTGTATGTAAGTTGCTAACCTCCATCTTGACAGCTGTTAAAAAGAGTCTTCTCATATTCTGTGATACTTGCTTTTCAAAAAGCGGTGTAAATGAAATGTGGATTTTGAAAAACTCCAAATATCTACTTGACATCGTCAACTCTAGATCATTATCACACTGTAGCAGCATTTTCGACTTCTCCACACTTTATACTACAATTTCTCATGAACAACTAAAGTCTCTGCTGAAAAATTCAATTCATAAATGTTTCTCCTGTAAGAACATATAGGTACATTGTTGTAGGTAGAGAACAAGCTTTCTTTGGGAAAAAAGTCTCCGTATGTGAGAAAAAAACATACAGAGGAAAAAGTGATTAAAATGTTTTCTGATCTACAATAAATATGTCCAGTTTGGAGGACTTGTTTTTCATCAGACTATCGGAATTTGAATGGACACAAACTGTGCACCTCTCCTAGTCGATCTGTTTCTCCTCTCTAATGATACTGAATTCATCGAAGGGCTTCTTCAAAATAAAGATAAAAACTGCCCCAATCCTTCAATTAAACCTTCCATTATATAGATGATATTTCGTCACTAAACAACAATCGCTGTTCTTTTTATCTTCATCTGATCTATCCAAAAGAGCTCGAAATTAAGGATACTACAGACACTTCCACATCGGCCTTATTCCTTGACCTTTATCTTGTAATTGACAACAGAGGTAGACTTCAAACTAAGCAATGACTTCACTTTTCCAATCGTCAACTTCCCTTTTCTTTGTAGCAACATCGCTCCCGCATACGGAGTTTACATCTCCCAGCTGATTCGCTATTCAAGGCCTGTAGTCCATACAGTCACTTCCTTGACCGAGCCCGGTTGCTCACAAATAGGCTAATATGCTCTTTATTTTTCTTAGATATGGCGTACTTGTACATGAGATAATATTTCAAGTGTACACTTTGTTCAATTACTATTATCTAAATTTTGTAAATTCTAAAATTTTGTCCTTAGCTATATTTAATATTACTAATTATTCGGATTTCGTTTGGTTTTATGCATTTTAACATTTTTTTTGAAATTATGGATTTCCTTTGTTTTGCTTCTAGTGCTGCTGATGAGGAATACATTTCCGAAATTGCCATACAGCTCATGAAAATGATTGCGGTTGGAGTTAACATATGTGTTATGGTCTCATGTTCATTTACTCAATATCCTTTCGTAAAATATTTAATACAGGAGTTTGTCTTTTATTGCAGTGTGGAGTTGGTAAAACAATTCCCATGGGTAGAGATGTATGCTCTTTATTTTTCTTAGATACGGCGTACTTGTACATGAGATAATATCTCATGTGTACACTTTGTTCAATTACTATTATCTAAATTTTGTAAATTCTAAAACGGAAGGATTAACTCCCACCATCGTAGTTTTGTCCATAGCTATATTTGATATTACTAATTATTCGGATTTCGTTTGGTTTTATGCATTTTAACATTTTTTTTAAATTATGGATTTCCTTTGTTTGGGTTCTAGTGCTGCTGGTGAGGAATAAATTTCCAAATGGCCATACAGCTCATTAAAATTATTGCAGTTGGAGTTAACATATGTGTTATGGTCTCATGTTCATTTACTCCATATCCTTTCGTAAAATAATTAAACAAGAGTATGTTACCCAAAACTTGAAGTCATCCCTCCAGAAGTTTTACGGTCGACATCACCATCTTGTGGACCGCTATGGGATATCTGTTTCCGAGATGACAACAGATCTTTCCCTTTAAAAGCTTAAATGTTGTTTCCTCTATCGGATTTGAATCGGATTTGACATGTTCAACACGGTGGTTGTCTTATAAGAAACAGGAGATGCTTACTCTACCGATGCACCTGATGTCACCCATGGCTTTAGCTCACCTGACCTGAAAGGTCAGGTAAGCTATTGCCATTACTTGGCGTCCGTCCTCCGTCCGTCCGTCGCAAACTTTTTCAAAAATTTTCTCCTCTGACACCTCTGAACCAATTTTAACCAAACTTGGCCTGAATCATTACTAGGGTATCTTATTTCAAAATTGTGTCTGATGAGTCCGAAGACCAAACAACATGGCTGTCGTTACAAAAAAGCACATAGGGGTAAATTGCTGTTGTTGGCAAATAACTCAAAAACCGTTACAGATATAACAATTCTTGGGTAAAAGTGATCAGCATGACAAGATCTACCTACCCTACGATTTTGAAGAAAATCTTATTACCCATTTTGGAGTTATTGCCCTTTTCCAGAAAATATTTTTAATTTTAATATTTTTTATTTTTTTTAACAGAGAAACTATAACCGATAGAGGTCAATTTGTCATTGCAAAACTGTTCAGCATATCAAAATCTACACACCTGAAAATTTTGAAGAAATTCTGAAAATGTATTTCCCTTTATTGGTCATTTTTTGTAATTTTATTTATTTTGCCGTATATTTCAAAAACGATTCGAAAAAGAGGTTAGGATTAAGATGCAAAAATGTTCAGTATGTCAATGACTACATTTTTAGCCGAGTTGCAACAAAGTGGAACTTATATCTCTTGGCATCCTGGTGTCTGGACGTCAACTGTCGGTTGTCGGTCTAACGTCATTGTTTTCTGTGTTCTCTTTTTTGCCCTGTCTTTGGACTTCGATTTTTGTGAATTTCACCCCTTTGTTCCTTCGGTATTCTACTGCCGTTGTTTTTTGCCACATGATATCTTGAGAACATGTCATATGTAAATGAAACATTGCACATATATGACTTATGATTAGCGGAGGGACTCTACCGATTTGGAAGTTTGTGTAACAAAGGTCAAGGTCACAATCTGCAAAAAATAGAACAAAATATTGACATTTTATCCGTTTCAGCACAATATCTCCAGAACCACATTACACATCGAAATGAAACTTGGCATAGACATGTCTTATGATCAGAGGAGGAACCCTATCGATTTTGAGGTTGGTGTGACAAGGGTAAAGGTCACAACGTCTTAAAATAGAATAAAATTAATCAGAAATAAAGCTTAAAATCATATGTTTGGTATCATTTGATAACAAAAATAGCTAAAAAAGACTTATTTTTCATACAAAAGTTCTCTTGATATAACTAGAAGATGTTTAATTCATTTATAGTCTGACTTTGTACACCAACACACTTTTTATGTGTCATTAACTTAAAAATAAGATCTAATGAAAAGGCAAAACTAAAAAAGGGAGGTAATTAATTTAATTTGAAGAAGTATTAAATATTTCTAAAAGTCTTCTACAATGTCCAGTAAGAAAAAAATCTTAGATGAAAAAAGATACATTTGTGTATTCTGATTTTTTGCAAATTTCCTGAAACTCGGAGATTAGTTATTGATTTTAGCAATATGAATTGCCAAGATAAAAAGGGGAATTCATGTCAATTTTTTTTTGAACGGTGGTCTAAAAAGGGTTGTAATGGATGGTGGAGTTCTCAGTTTCTATAGAAACTTGACCAGAACATTGGAACTTGGAATGTTTAAATTTCAGTAATACGTATTACTTGAATTATAAGGGGAACCCCTGCCCATTTTTTTTTTTTTTTTTTTTTTTGAATGGTNGTCCGAAATGGGTTGTAATGGATAGTGGAGCTTTCAGTTGCCATGGAAACCAAACCAGAACAGTGAATCTTTGAAAAAAATACATTCTGCTACATATTTTTCTTAACAATTTCAGAAGTATATGTAAACTACAGTCTAAGGGGAACCCCTGTTGAATTTTGTTTTTGAAAGAGGGGCTTGGAATGCTTAGATTTCAGCAATGTGTATTACCTGGATTATAAGTGGAACCGCTGCCCAAATTTTGAATGATGGTCTGAAATGGGTTGTAATGAACAGTGGAGCTTTAAATTACCATGGAAACCCCTTAACTTCTTGCCCAATTGGAACCATACTTGGTGACAACTGTCCATAGTTGGTCCTCATTGAAGAATTTGTCTGGTAAGTCCGCAAAAACACATTCGAAGACCTTCTTCTCTGAAACTACTTAGTCAGTTGGAATCAAACTTGGTCAAAATAGAACTTAGTGGTCTTGTTTTAAAAAAAATGTGTCTGACAAGTCTGTTCCTCATCCAAGATGGCCGCTAGCAGGGAACATAGATTAACATTGGACCCTATGGGGAAAACAGGTTCAAAGATCTTCTGCTTTGAAACTTCTAGAAAATGAGAAAATTTAACATCGAGGTAATTTTGGCTGCAGTTTATATCGGCCATGGACCAGTTTAGCTATACAGGCTCTTGAGAGCCTCTAGTTTTTATTGGGTCCGTAGTGTTCATCTTTGTGTGTGAGCCTTCATTTTTCTTTTCTATGCCGTATTCATATTGAGTATTTGTTTTTTTTGTCTTTTCGCTGCTACCGCTGTCTTTGGATTATTCGTTTTGGATTGACGGTTCGGTTCTTACTTACTCAACAACCTTTCGGGGCACCTTTAGTTAAATTTTCCAAATGCTGACGACTCAATGAAGTTTCATTTGCTACCTACGATCCGTCAGATAGTTTTGTAGAAGTTTAACTGAATGGTCTGACACACCATAGGCAGACAGCTTGACCAGTAGAATGTCATGGGGCAAACAATCAAAAGCTTTGGAAAGATCTATAAGGATTGATGTAACATGCCATTCACTGTCAAGCTCTGTTTTTTGGTAGGTTCCTAGATTGCTTAGAGCATTGCTTTGTACTAGGTGTAAATACGGCAACTATGCTCTTGGACTAAGCTTATAAGATATCGCAATGATAAGAGGGTGGACCGGCCAATAAACCAAGATTAAGGCCCTTTTGTATTGCATGAGAGTAGAAAGCTGTTGAGTGTTTGCCCAGCCCTTTGCAATGTGAGCCGACTTGCAGTTGTATTTCGACCAACAGACGATTGAAAAGCTTATTCAAGCTGCAAGAGCTAGAGTAAAATGGACCATTTAGACAACGTTGTTCCAAACACTTTCGTCTTAATTCAGTTTTTGTCAAACACATTAAAAAGATAAAAACAAAGTCGACAAAAACTATGTACAACGTATAAACTGCAAGAAATGAACAAATCTACTGTTATCATTTTTTCTCCGGTGATCACAAATGTAAAATGAGAATAAATTATAACCCATACTTTGAATGTATTGCAAGTGCAAATAAGAGCAGTGTGCTTCTACATCCCACACAAATTCAAACCGTGCAAAAGAATTAAAAGAATTAAAAATCACCCGAAAAATTAATCTTTATGTTCATCCATAATCGCTATTAACCCAGCCTTTGCGTCTCATTTTGGCGATTTATTTTGGTCTATGGCGACGGGCTACATGTCGCTTCAGTTATTCGCCGAGTGGTGTCAAAATGGATTGCTTTAAGCTGTGACGGTGCTGTTTATTTTTTATAGATTATAACGGTGTCAATTGATTCCCGTATTGAAAAAGTTGTCTTTCTTATTTCACATAAATATTTTAGTTGACATAGGGAGACAGGATAAGGGTAGAAATATAAAGCAATTCATTCGTTTACTTTGGTTTGTTGTTCGCTATATTCTTTCCCACAATTTGTTTGTTTTCTTTGATCCAATGCGTCAAGAATTCAGGGTGTGCTGCTTTGTTTACATATGTTTGCAAAATAAGTGAGAACTGATCATGAACCATGAATGTCAATGACAGCATCGGATAAAAAAGAAATAAATTCATCACATACGTGCGACACACAATAAAAAAATTGGACACACATACAAAATAAACCTCTTAATTGCAAATCAAATAAATCTAATCAACACAAGTGTAAATAATAATGAAAGTTTCGTATAATTACAAACCTGGGCATACATTTGTTCCACAGCGTCTTGTATCTGTTTTACTTCCTATACAATTACCAAAAAATAATTCTACAAATTCATTACATTTTCGTTTCCTGTGTTGAACGCCAGTACAACATGTCACTGTGCATTGGTTCCATTCTGACCAATTATACCACAGTTTGTCAGCTACAGAGAGAATAAGTACATGACATTCAAATTAAACGTGGCCTTTCATTTCAGTTAGAAACAATTTCGCTTTCCCCATAGGACCTGATCATTTAATTTGTGTTACAAGTCCACTTGTCGTAAAATTAACCTTAAACTTGTTTGTTCAAAAAGTTAAATATAGTCTAGAGTAAGTTTGTAGATTAGATTTTAACAACAGCTACTTGTTTTTGCTGTGTTATTGAAAGTACCTTTGAGTTAATTATATTCGTATTTTTAAATGGCCATGATATCAAGCTTTATCAAGATCAATACCGACATTATAAATCCAGTATACAGTGCCGTGTCAAACGTATTGCAACAAGTGAAATTTTCTTGTGCATTTCTTGTTTAAACTACCTCTGTTTAAAACAATTTCTGGGCCAATTTTCATAAAATTTGCATTGATAAAAATAGCTTGATCTGTTAATTCTTACAGTAATTTAGAAATAATTTTAGGACCAATAGCTACTTTTTTTATTTGATTTAAATGAAAATTAAAATATTTAAAGTCATAATTTACAATAAATATACAGTAAATTGTGATACTAATATTTTCTGGTTATGTTTCAATTAAATCGTGACAAGTACAGATCATAAATAATTGCACAATTTCTGTTAGAAATTGTATGTCAAGCTCTTTTTACCAATGCAAATTATATGAAAATCGGTCCACAAATAAATTATACAAGAGACCATTTAAACAAGAAAAGCACATCTTGCAATACTTTTGGCAAGTTACTGTACATGGCAATATAAGGATCACATACAAGCAGAAAAGACGAAACAAATAGAACATAATATAAACTCCAAAAAAAATAAAGAAATAAAAAAACTAACTATGTGAACTTAAAAAAAAACAGGTGTGTCTTAAAATGCTACAGTTGGGTAAGCATCTCCTGCATCACTAGTGACAACCCCGTCACACTGCAAGTGAAGGTCCGTTATAATGTCAAAATTCGCTATAAGAAAATCCAGAAATAACTCTTTTTACTGAAAGATGTTCATTTTCATCTATAATATAGACACATTGTTACATTCCGTCAAATTTTGATGACGACCATAAAACGTTTTGATTGACAATATTAACTTTGATCGAACATAACCTTTTTAAGTAGCTTTAGAGATAGTAATTTCGCTCTTTTGGTGAAATCGACATACACATTACATGCGCGACAGTAGGAATGAGTCATGAAATGCAGACACTACATGCTGGAGATGCGAGTATTTTACTACAAGAAGGTTCACTATTGGAAAGTCAAAATCATCACGTTTGTTATAAACTTTGGATTTTAAGTGTCCCAAGTTTTCATTATAAAGGTAAAGGTCCAGGGAGGATGCTGATGTTGGTGTTTTAAGTTGTCGCTTTTATTGCCACTTCATTTGGGTAGATGGGATGAAATTAATCCTTAAATTGGGGATTATTAGAAAATAAACATCATCTATGTAACGGAATCCGAAAATTAAAGATCTGACTATTTTTTTTCTTTCTTCGGAACTACCCCTTGCATGAACCTGGCTTCATAAAAATATAAGAACCAATCTGCTACATGTACAAGTGGCACACAAACAATTGATCCTCATTGGTACATGTATCCTAATGTCTGTTTGAAACGTGTATTCCGAATTAACAAATATATTAGGCCTTGGGCTGAAATCCCTTTCCGTGCACCCACCCATCCCCACACACTTATGATCCAGACCGATTTTTTTTCAGTCCTTTTATATCCCCTCTTCAAAATGAAATATATAAACACGAATATAACCTGCACGCATAGACAGTATAGGGCCACTGTTATAGTACACCACACAAAATTCTTGTATTTTAGTTTTAACCTTAATTTATTTTTAAGCTCCATAATTTCAATGTTAATAATTAATTTGCAATGACTAAAATTTGGTACTTAATTGAAGCTTATTTACACACTTTACGATGAACACAAGTTTGGCCACTTTACGCCATTTTAATGATCTGAGGATGCAAAAATGTACCCCTTCCCTGCAAAAATTGGCGAAAATGACGATTTTTAAGCTGTCAATTCCTTTCAGATGTTTGATCTATTTTTTATGCCTAATTTATCAGTTGTGATACAATGTTGAAAAATAAAACCATTCAAGTTAAAATTATAAATATTTTCACAATCTCTACTTTCATACTTCTGGATCGTACAAATTTGAATATATATCTAATAATTGCCAATGCAATAATGATTTATAATATGTATGCAACAAATTATGGGGAAAGAATTTAGATTCAGACTTATAGTTGGATAAGAAATGCCCAAATTAGCACCCCTCCCCCTCAAAATTAAGGGAAAATTTGAAATATTCAGGCTCTAAATGATAAAAAAATAATGTCTAATGCAATTTATTGTGTGTATTTCACTAAAGCTGACATGTATGGAGGGGTATTTCCGCCACCAGAGAAATTCTATGCTGTAAATTTTATCTTCTTTTTTTATTCTTTTCACTTTCCTTATCCATAGTTCTACATTTTCTATATTGTAGATTCTATAATATCATTTTATCATATTTTATATTCTTTCTTTCAATGTTCCTATTTCATCCGTACTTCTGCAGTTTTTATATTTTATATTATTGTTTCTAAAAACTCAATTTGTTATATTTAATGTTCTTTCTCTAAATGTTCCCATTTCTATTCTTTGTTCAATAAGTTATAAATTCTTCTTTCACGACATTATATCTACCGTGTTAATTTCGTAAATTTTCATGTTTTATAATTTGAAAGAGAAGTGTTCAAAGTAAGTATTCATTGTGCAACATTCTTTCGTTTATATTAAACTTTTGTCTTTGTATTTTCTTGCAATTTTTGTTTTTATGTGCTTAAAATAATTATATATAAACGTGGCGGAAAAAAAACGCGTATGATTGAATTATGACAACAGTTGGCGCGAGTGTTTCTGTGACAGCTTTTCATCCACCAGCAGATTCGTCCACGAACGGAATTTTATAGGGACATCATATATATATTATGATGTATTTCAAAGACAATTTTTAATATGATACAACAAAATGACATTTTTAAGACGGTGAAATAAAACAAGAGGCCAATGGCCACGTAGCTGGATGGGCAAAGGCTTTAAGTATTCAGATGATAAGCCAAAACCATAGTTTGCAATATGATTTCTTTGCGATGTTTAAACTTGATAGTTCATGGTAGCCATGAAAGAAAATGAAATGTTTTGCAAGTTTTGGTTAAAATATAAACAATTGCAAATATTTGTCAAATCGCACCATAAACTTGCCACTCTTTAAAGTTGTAATAACTGATTATTACAAATCATATGTTGCATTTAAATTTTTGAAGTACACTTTTTACACACATATGTTCTGCAAAGTTTGACACCCTAGACATTTGAATTGGATTATGCCAATCTGACCTATGTTGTAGAAAAATAATTAGTAAAAAATTAAAAATAAACAACCGCTCAGCTCGTCATATGATTAGAAACGTAAACATACTTTCAAATAAAAATTCCTTTCACCGTAAAAGCTTTATGACCTTTAATGATAAGAAATAAAATTATATTTCTCACTAGAATCAATCAATGTAATTAAAATCTAAAAATTATAATCTGTGTTTATACAATGTGGTAATATGATATTGTGTAAGAAACCTTCACCTGTCACTGTAGTTACACATAGTTTCCAATGATAAATACCACGAGTGTAATAGAAGACTGACAAAAAGTCGACTGATTGATAAGCACATAAAAATTGACACAACCAAGGCGGGGCGAATCCAAAAAATACAAATTAATTAGTTAAAAATCAGTATCAAATCCAAATGTTCTGAAAATCAATAGGGTTCTGTCTAATGTCAAGCCGACATAGAATTTCAAATTTTGTTGCATTGCATAACGTGCAATGCTGAGAAAGTTATCGTTTATACAAGCAGTTCAAAATCGGGTGATCCCTATAGCTTGATGGGCTCCGCCCATCCAGCTAAAAAGCCTTTCCATTTAATTGACAGTGAAGCGGGGGAAACTTATAGGGGATCGTTCATGATTTAGACTTTACTGAAAACACTGCTTAGCCCCAAATACGGGTTTGACGCTGGAAACACTGAAAAAAAAACATCTTTGATAGGGAAACAGAGTTTTTAAGAGTTTTTGTTAAATCCTCCCTCATGAAACGGGAAAGTTGAGAAAAAATTGTGGAATTTCGGGAAAGGGCCCCCATAGTCCTAGTTGTGACCTTCTGTAAACAGCTTCAAAAGTTTTAAGCCTGATGGAAAAAAACTCCCATTTCGTAATATATGGGTAAGGCGAGACCCACATGATTATCGAGACCTCTGGATTTTTCATTTGTAACTTCGGAAAATCGGATAACCCCTATTTTAAGCCACACATTCGGAATGAAAATACCCATTTGGATACCTGAATACGGGCTTGTTTTTAACGTGGAAAATCACGATTTTCAGTCCAAAAAAAAACGGGATTGGAAAACATTGGTTTCTTGGGTAGATAACAAAATCACAAACTTTATCATACTTGATCATATGTATTTGAATCGGAATAGAAATGAGCAAGCATATGGGCAGTTCATTTACACATCGTATTCTTTTAAATTTTACATTTTGTAAGTTCAGTATACATGCATTAAATTTTCGAACACATTCATGCCAATAAATCTCTAGGGAAAATGGACATTCTATGATTTCACGCATAGCGTCACGCTAGTTAGAAATTTACAATGGCAAGGGTCATATTACAGCCTTCAGTGGTCAATTAGTAGATCTTGGATAAATTTTATCAATTTTTTTTTATATTTGTTGTCCTGTTAATTTATTTGTAATATCATGAATTGGAAAATGTTCCATAATTCGCGTATTTGATCACAAAATTCCACCAATTGATTGGCATGAACAGTTCTCCGAGAGCCCGGAGCCCAGCGAGTGGAGTCCTGAGCCCTAGGTGCTGGAGCCTGGAGCCCTATTGTTGGAGCCCGGAGCCCTTGTGTTGGAAACCGGGTCCAATTTTTTTTTAAATCCGGGACCCAGACCTGCGTTATTCCCTAATCAATGAAGTTAGTTATAAGAACTTTCTGATTTTTGTAAACATTTTAACAGAATATGTGCCTATAAAGAATTAAAATTATTTTCTTGAAGGGAATTACCTTTTTGCACTGAAATCTCTTCTGTAAATAGCTTAAAAACTTTCGGGAAAACTACGCCATTTCTTTTTTGTCAAGAGCAAATTACTCTCAAAACTCGCCATATTCACACAGGAGAATTATAAGTGTGTCTCGATGCGGTTAAAGCTGGATGCAGGGTTCGCTTTGAAGTAAACGGAAAGCGGGTCGACTTTTTAGTGAGCAGGAAAGGGATCATCGAAAATAAAAAATACACGGGGAAACGGGAAATATGTCGGAACCGCTTAAAGTTTACGTCGTGAACCGGGAAAAGGTTGCTTTTAAAGAGTGTAAAATATTTCTAGTCCCATAAATACACTTGGTGAAATTAAAATTCCCGTGTATTGACATTATTAAACGAAAATTTCAGGCTATCGGAATGGTAATAGTTTTCTAATAAAAGAGGTGTTGGCGAGACCAGCATGTTTTTCGGAACGTCGGGACTTTCAATTTTTCAATTTGGAAGAATCAGATAACTCCCATTTTTAGATCACGAATTGGGAATGGAAATAGCTGGCTCTGCTAAAGTGGACACGGGGGGGGGGGTTCGTGTCGTGTCACCGATTTGTTCATTACTATGAAATTTTGTTTGGACACTCT
>MJUU01048093.1:20259-50855 GCA_002080025.1 Modiolus philippinarum | reverse complement strand
TTTTCTATATAATCAGCGATTTCAACTGGTAATTGAAACTGCATGGTCAAGCTGGTATACATTTGTCATAAACTTTCGAGATGTCGTTTCTGTGGCAATTGTCCTTCATGCCAGCAGCTAAGAAATCTACAGCTAAGCCAGTTGAAAAGGACGCTAACTCTCCTCAAAAGACAAAAACTACCGCACAAAAAAGTCAAGAAACCAAGGAAGAAGTGAAGACAAGAGCTAATCTCTTACATATGCAGACAAAAGTCCTTCTAAGGGCTATTAAACTTCTCAAAAAGAATATTTATAGTTGTTATATCAGCAATTTTCAATGTCAAAAATAGCTTTTCCCTTTGTATAGTGTATTTTCTCTTTCTCACTTATTCCCTTTTTCCCACTTTTGTACTGATTTTATCTACTTATTTTTTTATCTCTTCATTAATACATTTTCAAATGGTCCTTCTCGATATTAATATTTCATTCTTTGTTGGCTCCGGGCTCCAACACAAGGGCTCCGGGCTCGTACACTAGGGCTCCGAGCTCCAGCACTAGGGATCTAGGCTCCAACACTAGGGTTCCGGGCTCCATTACTATGTCTGTGAGCTCCAAACTATTGCTCCGGGCTCCCATGCTATGGCTCCGGGTCCCACTCACTGGGCTCTGGACTTCGGTTTTGGGCTCTCAGAGAGCTGGGGTTATCCGATTTTCCAAAGTTAAAAATGGAAAATTCGGAAGTCCCGAAAATCATGTGGGTCTCGTTTTCCCCCTGTATTATTAAAAATACATTACTGGGTAGCATGAAAATTTCGATCAACATTGTACAAAAGGGGAGTTTTTTTCCACCTGGTTTATAAAACTTTGGCACTGTATATAGGAGATCCCAATGGGGGTCCATTCCCAAAACCTCCACTTTCCCGTTTTACGAGAGAGTGGGGGTTTAACAAAGACTCTTTAAAAACACTGTTTCCCGATTCAAAGTGATTTTTTTTCATTGTTTCCCGCGACACATAAGCAGTATTTAGTAAAGTCTATTATCGCTTCCAATCATGGACGACCCCCTTCAAGTTTTCAACGCTTCACTCTCACTTAAATGGAAAGGCTTTTTAATTTCACCGTCTTAAAAGTGTCATTTTGTTGCATCATATTAAAATTGTCTTTGAAATACACAATAATATATATGATGTCCCTATAAAGTCCTGTTCGTGGACGAATCTGCTGGTGGATGAAAAGCTGTCACAGAAACACTCGCGCCATCAGTTGTCATAGTTCAATCATACGCGTCTTTTTCCGCCACGTTTATTTTAAGCACATGAAAATAAAAATTGCATGAAAATACAAAGACAAAAGTTAAATATAAACGAAAGAATGTTTCACAATGAATACTTACTTTGAACACTTCTCTTTCAAATTATAAAACATGAAATTTTACGAAATTATCACGGTAGATATAATGTCGTGAAAGAAGATTTTAGGACTTAATGAACAAAGCATGGAAATGGGAACATTTAAAGAAAAAACACAAAATATCACAAATTGAGTCTTTAGAAACAATAATATAAAATATAAAAACTGCAGAAGTACGGCAGAAATAGGAACATTGAAAGAAAGAATATAAAATATGATAAATTGATATTATAGAATCTACAATATAGAATATAGAAAATGCAGAACTATGGATAGGAAGGTGAAAAAAATAAAAAGAGAAGATAAAATTTACAGCATAGAATTTCTCTGGTGGTGGAAATACCCCTCCATAGACATGAAGGAACCATTTAAAAAGATGCAAACTTTTTAGGGGTCTTTTTTTTTTTGCCCTTCTTCTGGAAATTTTATTAAAAATGGGAATTTTCCGTTTTTCAGAATTATTGCTGTTTGACTTAGAGATGTAAAAACTTCACGAATTTGAAATATAACATGAAAATGTTGATAAAATATCATTTCATTATATCTCAGCTATTAGGGAGTATGCTTTTGGACATTTTAGACTAACTCAACTATCATAAATTGCAAACATGTTACCCCTCCCCCATAAAAAAAAAATTTCAACGCAGTTTATTTTATTTTATTCAGCTCGAAAAGCTTCTACATTGTATTAAGGTCCAATAATGTAACATTTCAAACACAAATACATAGAGCCTCCCATATATAACAAATAAGATCATATGCATGGTTTATGTCAGTTATACAACAATATGAATTTTGTAAATTTTCGAAATGCTGAAAATTCCCATTTTCACGAAAATCGCCCAAAATATTTAAGTTTACTCATATTTTTTGTTGATTTGGGTTTGGTAATTGAGCCGTCATGTATTTCAGTAGACATCGGTAGTATCGGTGAGACGCCGGTATGTATGTTAAGTCTTCAGGTCACTGGAATCCAAATAAACAATGAAAGGATATGGGGTAAATTCACATGAGACAAAGTCTCTACAAATACATGGTATATCCAAGCAAAGGAAAAACGCTTTTATTGTTCTTCACCTTGAAGTCACCATGAGGCCTTCGACAATGGGCTTTCTTCATACCTCAATGGAACTTATATATCCCTCATAACAATTAATTGGTATAGCTGGAGAAATGTCCTCCAGATTTTGCATGTATAGTGATTTTCGGGCAAAATATTGAGTTTCATGGCTGTTAAAATACGAAATCACAATATTTTTCATGCAACATTGTCATATATAACACACAATTTGTTTGTTCTGGTTAGTTTTATGCGAACATAGACAACAAGAAAATTGCAGCATAGCTGCGAGAGGGGGTTAATTTGAGACATGTGAAACTTGAAGTTCTTCAATAAAAATATAAAGCAGTGGGGAAATACTTATATTTGAGCCCCCCCCCCGTTTTCAGATCATTGGTCCATTGGTCATCGTATCAAAAAATATTTTATTTACAGGTGTGTTCAAGTTCCCTAAATATACTCTCCAATTCATAGTAAAATATTCAAATGTAAACATAGCCTGATTATTTTATAATTCACGATCTCAAAATATATATTTCACCAGTTTATACGATCTCTGAATGCATTGCAATCTCAACAGCACTTCTGTAGTTGTCGGCCCTTGAAGTGTAACGCTAGTTGTACATATATTTCCGGCGTACATGGCGTAGCAGACGCCTAGTTGTTTTCATTTGAACATCGACGATTTTTAAATTAATTTGAGCATTATTATGTTTTAAGCGTAATGCCAATTCATTTTGAAAGTTTTCAGTCAAATATTCAGCATCATATCTTGACCTATACCTCTACATTGACAACTCTGGACGTCTGAAAACAAAACTGTACGACAAGCGTGGTGATTTCGACTTTCCAATAGTGAACTTCACGTATTTGAGCAGTAATATTCCCACTTCTCCGGCATATGGCGTGTGCATTTCACAACTCATTCGCTATTGCCGTGCCTGTAGTTTGTACAGCGATTTTGTCCACAGAGCGAAATTACTGTCTCAAAAACTTATACATCAAGGGTATGTTCAGTCACTGTTGCAATTGTCACTACAGAATTTTTACGGTCGTCACCACGATTTGACAGACCATTACAATGTTTCTGTTTCACAAATGATAACAGATATCTTTGGGTAGATCCAGAGTTTGTTACCGGACTGACTAACACCGACTGTGACAAAACCGGACTTTTCACTGGCAGTGTGACGGGTGCCACGCGTGGAGCAGATCATGCTTACCCTTCCGGAACACCTGATGATACTACCGGTTTTCAGTGGGAGTTCACACTGTCAGTTGCTTTAGTTTTTTATGTTGTCTCGTATAGCACATTTGTCATCTTTTAGTTTTGTCTTCGTTGCTATGTTTGTGATATAATTTGTCCTTGTTTTGTTCGACCACTTAATACACTCACATAAGCTCTTGGTACTATTTTAGGGTTAGAGAAGTAACACGTATCATAGATTTTAATTGGTTTTGTCTAAGGGTTAGAAAATGACAATTACCAATCAGTCATCAAACAGATTTTTCAATACTATATTCTAGCTGGCTGTGTGACTGGTGCCATGCGTGGAGCAGATCATGCTTACCCTTCCGGAGCACCTGATGATACCTCAGTTTTATAGGGGTTCACACTGCTAGTGCTTTAGTTTTGTATCGTTCTTGTTCATTTTTGTTTATTTGTTTTGTCTTTGTCATACTGTCTCAATTCGTGTTGCTGTGAATTACCGTGATTTTGGATTTATGATTTTAGAATTTCCCCTTTCCTCGTTCTTGCTTCGGTATTCGTTTGCCGATGTATGTATCACACCAGTAGGCTATCAAATAGCCTTGGTCTACATTTATAACGCAAGGAAAAGGAATATCTAACTTCAAGCCAAATCAAGGTAAGACATCATTCATAGCATTTTCATCGTCACAGAGCTCACTGGAGTTGTTACATGGGCATATTTTTGATAAATGATTGCATGAATATTTGTCAGCAATTTACTCCCATCTTTATTTACGTTGTCATGACATCCCTGCTCCCCGTTTTCATTCGTGTCATGATACTTGAGGCCGGGGGTGCCTTTTGGCTTTGGCACATCGACACTATTCATTGTTTGCTATTAATCACAATGTTCGTGCCTTCAGCATGACAGTTTTATCCTTATTATAGCGGTCGTGCCTTCGGCACGTCTTTAAATTGACTCAGATATTTGGGGAAATGCGTAGCTACGGCAACCCGATGTTTGCCAAATGACGAACGCGTTGTCATGGGGAACCACACTTTCCTTGTTATTTCTTTTCTTTATTAATGTTGGTAGTGGTCGCATGACAATTGTATCAATTTGTCACTTCGGTATTTAGTCATTTGTTCATATCATTCGTGCCTTCGGCAAGACATTTTGACTTCCATAATCATTAATTTACACATACGAAACTGTCTGTCTCGTGTGATCACGCGTTGTCTCGTGTGATCTCGCGTTCGAAAATACAAAATACAGACGAGTTGTCTGTTTAGTAATACCGTCGTGCCTTTGACACGAATCATACTGATAAATCGTTAATACTATTTATTTCATCATTTAATATCTTTCCTGGTGTGGTCGCGCCTTCGGCTCGACTTGCGATTTCAGTTCGAAACCTTGTATACAGCTTTAGCTCTTTCCACTTCCGCTTCAGGACGAAAAGTGTTAACAAGTACCAACCATCGTTCGCTTCGCTCACATTGGGTTGGTAAAAAAATAATTACAATTGTAGAGTAAATTTGGGGTAGTGGTAAGTAGGAAGTGTATGATACTTCAAAATTGCCATAATTTGTACCAGTTGTAAAGAAGATATTATGAACTTCCATTTTATTCCAACTTTTCATGAATTTGAACCACTCATAGATGAGGCCAAAAAGGACAAAACGTTGACGAAAACGAAAATATTCAAGGACGTGTTTTATTTGTCTATTTAAAAGTGATAGTTTGGTCATTCAAAACATATTAACACTATGTTTACATGCTTAATTTTTAAGAAAGGACATTAAAAGATTGAAAACAATTCCAAGAATTATGAAACGGAAAACATATAATACTGGTTTCTAAGAACCATTGAACTTACACAATTTCGAGAAAATTCTTGAAATTTACATCAATATTTCGAAGTGGTAGGGTAAGGTTTTTAATTTTTATAACACATTGGGTATAGAAATGGTACTTATGTGGACTATTTGTAAAGCTCATACCATAGGCTATCATTCTTTACCATTTTTTTCAATAACTGAGAGGTTTCGAGTGCAAAAATTATGAACATGTCCGAGAGTGTACAATACAAACTCTAGGTAATACTATAAATTTGAAAACTCTACTCTTTGGTAGTGAACTATTGACCTATGATGAAAATAAAAATATATTTCACACTGTTCAGTCCTACATTATTGAGAGCGGGAGATTTGGCTAATAAATGATCTTCTTTTTCAATTTGGTAATTGAGTAGACGACAATGGCGGGACGATCCTTAGTACCGTAATATTATTATATATTATATTCAATGTTTGTTTAACTTAGACTTGTCTCACATTCTTTTGTTATAATTCAAGGGAAACAGATTAATATTAGCTGCGTCTAGTTTCTGAATCCCTTTGTTTTTGAATATATATTTTGTAATATGTTACATGTATTATTATTATTGAATAAATATGTTTAAAGTAACTGGGAGGTTTCAATCAACAATTTGAAGCACCCCTATAAACGCGAGATCGTTAACCATAACTATGCGATCGTCAACACCATAAGCGATCTTTAACTCCAGCCATGGAATATTAAGAAATTTTTGCAGTTGGCAAGTTTTAACTGTTATTATCAATCGAAATCTAATTCTGTATACAAAATAATCATGAATTCAGAACTCCAATATATTTTAATGAAGTAAATGACAGTATTTATATGTTTATTTATGCGAATATACCTTATTGAAAGCGATCGTCAACCATATCTTTTTCTGGAAGGAGCGATCGCTAACTAAATATTTCGCTATCGTTAACCAGATTTTAGCGATCGTGAACTCGACATAAAATCAGTTTAATTCTACCAGCTGGACAACCTTAGAATCACCTTTAGATACGAGGACGTTTATTACTTACCAGAAAACTACTCCACCAAGGATAGGAGAAAGTCAGAGAGTGCTTGAACGTGATCTTTGTACACGTTGAATGGGTTGTTGTGAAACTCGAATGTCGGTGTAATATACACTTTCTTGTTCTTTGAAAATTGTTTTGTGTGCCTTTTGACGGAGCAAGATGTAATATAACCATTGCAAGAACTTTTGTGTTATCAAGTAATATCATGACCAGCAAGCGAGGCAATCCAATCTTTCAAAAAAAAACTATTTTCAAGAACGATAACCCCGGGTCGATCGTTCGTTATCTAGTTGACCACAGCATGTGTCAATAGAACTATGGTCAGTGTTTCAGTTTAATCTCTTATCTAAGGTTTTAAGTGAAATAATGATCGAGAAGTTTATCTATCGGTACAATAATCTAAGAGTCAATGACTGATTGAGGATGAATTCCACGTTTTATGTTTTATGTTCGAAACGCTTCAAGCATGGACGTATTATATTCAATGAGCAACAACGTCATTATTAAATACAAGAGACATTAAAATATATTAATATTTATGTTAAAGATTTTATAGACTCATTAAAAAAGACTTGTACAAACATTTTTTTTATTTTTGCATTTTACATTTGAGAAATTGTGGAATATGTTAAGAGTTGTTAACCTAAATTAATATATTTATTAACTTAAAATGTTCAGTGAGTTTTAAGTCCGCAAATTTTCCGAGTGGAAACTTCCAAACAATTTTTCAATTTTATTTCAGGACATGTTTAAATGAAGGGAGTTGACCTGTTTTTTTTCTGTATGTATACCCTCAACTATAACTTGATCAGTAAACCACAGAACTTAATTCTTAAAGCAATTCAAAAAAGGCTCTAACCTCAAGCAAAGTAACTATCAGGTATTACCGCATGGACCACCTAACTTACATATTTATTAACATGGCTTATGCATTCCTCTTTGTTTTGGTACAACGATCTGTATGAGGTTAATATTTTATCAAAGCCGTCCAATGACATGACCAAACTCTTGCAGTTCAAAGTTTTTAAGTTTTTGTTAGGCAATATTTTTTTTTTCTCGAAACAAACCGTTTCGGAACAATTAGGGGACGACCATTTGATTTTCAAGGGTGGGGGTGGGGCTTGGACCATTTGTGCTAGAAAAATTATTTATCTCGACCAAATTATTTATTTTAACCCAATGTCACTTCAAATTTATTATTTATTTGCCTTGGCAACACTTTTTTATCTTCAAATCAAAATTTGGCACTTTCCTGACAAGTAGGACTGGAATATTTATTTTCCCCCCCCCCCCCCGAAAATCAAATGGTCTTTCCTTCAATGAAGTACGTTTAAGTCCTCATGGTTAACACCAACGTACTGAAATCTGTATTTCAATGTATTTTTCATTTTGTCTCTTTGTCTCACATGTCCCATACATTTTTACTCCTCTCATGCATGCAACATCACATGTTCGAGATATCGATGCATTTATTAATACATTTTCATGACTTTACCATGGTATTTTGCGCGTTTACGTTACAAGGATGTAACGTCATTATATCGTGAAAAATGCAATCCAGAGTTATGTATCATCAGGATCATCAATTTTGTTATTTCCAGACTAAGTTTAAATTTGATGGCAATTATAATACACCACTTCAAATTGAAAATTAACAAAAAAAGTGTGTTAATTGTGTTTTTTTCATTATTTGTATGTGTGCCGTGAATTAAATTTTTAATCGTGAGCATTTTAAGATTTCATCTCACAAGTTTTGGCTATGTGATGTAACTGTCTCTATAGGTTTGTTAAATCGATTGAGAGACTTGTTGTTGAATTGACATTTATAACACAAGATCAACCCGGTGTAATATCAAAAGTTTATATTCATGAAAATGTTTTCATAAATACCCTTGGACGAATGACGGCAATGAAAGCGCTGTTCTTGCATGTCTCTGTTTTACTATGTACTATACATTGGGTGACCCATGATATTTCTGAAAACAGTTTAGTTTAACACTGGGGTAATAACACGGGCTCCACAGCTTTCTCCACAAATGGAACCCGGAGCCCTAGTTTTGGAACCTGGAGCCCTAGTGTTGTAGCTCGGAACCTTTGTGCTAGAACACAGAGCCCCACGTTCAAAAAGGTTTAGTCTGGGTCCCAGAGCCCATATTATTCCCTAAAGCACAACTATTTTTAAAGATGTAATTATGATTTGTGATGGTATTTTTCTCAAAAATGCAAGTACAATGTTACCATGCATAAAAAATGCTTAATACTGAAGTTATTGTGAATTCATTCTCTGAAGATGGCCATTTTGACAACCTTTGACTCTTCAGTGCACATCAAATCAAATTATTTAGAAGACAAGAGACCGAAAGATGAATAAAGCTGATTCAGAACAAATAACCAAAAAGGAAATGCGGCTCTCTCTTTTTTAGGCCCAAATTTAAAGTTTGTTGTGTGGTTGCAGTTTAATAAAATGCTTCTTTTCCGATAAGTACCCATCTTTGGTACTTCTGGAAAATAAATGAGAAACGATTCGTCAAGTTAAAAAGAACAATCCAAATACAATGGTAACGTCAAAAACACAAAAATACAAAGAAACCAAAGACATCACATAAATACGATACAGAAGAGAGAGAAAAAAGGAAATACGCATAGATGACAACATGGACCCAAAATAAAAACCATGGGTAAGATCAGTACAAGTTTTTTTTTTTTTGTTTTTTGTTTGTTTTTTTTTTTTTTTTTTTTTTTTTTTTTTTTTTTTTTTTTTTTTTTTTTTTTTTTTTTTTGTTTTTTTTTTTCTTCTGTTTTTGTTATCATTTTACTTTTTTGACTTCCTGGATGAAATCAAACAAAGCAAGATTAAAAGTTGGTAAAATTACAGTGTTAATTTGATAAATATCGATTCAATGACACGTGAAACCTCTTAAACATTACGTAATATAATTTGTAAATTACACCTACATAATAACAATAAAAATATTAAATTGATCCTAGCAATAAGATAATATTGATGATGAATTTTAAAAATTCGATTAAAATTTTTCTTAAAATTTTTGTACATTCATGTATAGCATATAAAAAATAAGATTTTTATTCTATCTGTTATTTGTATTTTTTTATTTATTCCACGAGGTAACAAAATATCCCATATATTTTATGACAAGTGTATATTTATTTTTTGTTTAACTATATCCACCTCCAGTAAATATGCTGAGTTACAAAAACATTTAATTTTGTGTTTAAATTCTCTGGTTACATCAATATTAGCTACGTTTTTATGTGTTTATAAAATATTAGTACTTATTCTTTTTTTCTATATTCAGTGACATTACTAAGTTCACATTTTACTTGGTATATACAGTTTTTAGAATGCCAGTTTCGTCAGTTTTGTATCTCTTCCTGTTTATTGTAGATACTGGGCATATAAGAATAGTGCAAGTGCATATTGACTTGTGCAATACGTATATACTAATATTGGTTATAAATGTTGATGAAAAATTCATGAAAGATATATCTTTAACATATTTATTTGACCACAACAGGATTTCCGATAAAATGTAGTCGGGTATATCGGGTAAAATTCTCAAAAAAACGTAAATTTCAATTGAAATTTGTAGCACGAAAATCACATTTGACAGACTTGAAAATGACATCATGTTAAAATTTGATATTTAAATATTACCATGGTAACAACATCCAAAAAATTAGAATCTTGGAACTATTTTTTTATTATTTTTTAAAGACGGTGACCACGACGAAATTTTCACATTTTACAACATTCAATACTAGCACAAACATAATTACGACATATGTACGGAAAACTAAAAAAAAAGAAGCAACAAAAGCAAACTTTTTTTAACAAAATATATTCCACAAGAAAGAGTAAAATTCGACAAATCCGATGGTAACAACACCGAAAATATTACTACACGTTAACAACATTAAAATTAGATTTTAACGAACTTTCCCCGTTTATTCTTTGTAAAGTTTTTATCTCATTATATATATACGGCCTGATAATCGGCACATGCGCATTACTGACCGGACACATTGCTAAGCATGAGTACAAAAAAGAGAAAACAAAACAATATTCCTCTTTTTGTTGAAAATATCAGAATACAAACATTCCCCGTTCGAGAGATGTATGCTCTCTATATATTTCAGTTATGGCGAACTTGTGCGTGAGAGAATTTCTCATATGGATATACTATACATACTTTCAAATTTTGGCATATATTTTTGTAATTTAGAAATGTAATTCTGACCACCTGTTAAAAGTGCCCACATCTCACTATTTTATAACGCCAAGTTTTCTTACATTCGACTTGATGAGTGCCCAGTGTTTGTCTATATGTTGTAATCGTCCACTAGCTTAAGACACTAGTGCTTTTGTCGGGCAAAGGATGACAGTGATTGCAAGAGCACTTTGCCAGTTTAAGGTAGATCGTTAGTCTTCCGCCATTTTGAAGTTGTTATATTTATTGTTGTGGTATTATCTGCTTTTTAAATATGCAAATATTTTTATTTATAACGCATCAATAAATATAATATCAGTAACACAAAAAGCAAAGCATCTAAATTGACTAAATTTTATATGTATTTATCTAATTGGAGGATGTTTGGTAATTTGAAAATCAAATAGTTTGGAAGAGGATATTTCAAAAAGGGAGATAATCTGATGAAAATATTTTACATAGATATCACTATGAAAATTCGCATTTTTCAAATTATATGGATAAAAAAGTCGGTGACCCCCATTTTTCTTTATATGTTTTGAAAGTATGTTCAAAGGGCTTACATATGATTAAAATAGAAAGAATTCTATGGAATAGTTTTAAAGAAAACAACCGAATACCTGTTTTTCACAATATATTCATTAGAAATATTTGATTATTTTGATATCAGATATTTTAAAAACAAGCACGGTGACCCTCCTCTTTTATTTTAATGCTTATATAATGAGGAAACTTTCCTGAGAAAATAAAGAAAATCTATGGAAAAAAATTTGGACTACCCATCTACCTTAATTAATGTCTGTTGACAATCCCGCACCCATGACCAATGAAGACATGGATGTACGCTCTGCTCGACAATTAGCAAAGGATTCCGCTTAAATCGGTGCTATGGGCCGTCTTGAACTTACTATGAGGTATGAGCAAAGCTCATTGTTGAAGGCCTCATGGTGACTTCAAGATGAAGAACAATAAAAGCGTTGTTCTTTTGCTTGTTTTACCATGTATTTGTAGAGACTTTGTCTCATGTGCATTTACTCCATATCCTTTCATTCACCATATGATTCTCAAGGCCTTGATTTACCCTCTTGGTGTCAATTTTGGTTTTATACGAGTTCACACTTGTATAGCATAAGTTCTGAATGTTACATTTGATTGCAATTTTGTTGTTTGTTTGTGTTTCATATATTTGCTCATTTGTGTCACATCTAACTTTATTTTTAGTTATTATGAAAAGATTTTTACTTTAATTGCGATTGATTATTTGAGGTTAAGAGAATTGTCAATACGTAAGATAGCTGCTCCATTCATAGTAAATAGTATTGCTGCTTCTGCTTTATAATTGCATAACTTAATAAATACTTGAACAAACTTTTATAATAATAAATCTCAATTTTTCAGTAAATGAGACTGCAATTGTTTTAATTTTTTCGTCTTGGAAGTATTTATTCAGTTGAGTTAACGATCGCTTTTCTGTAACTGAAATGTAGGCAACGATCACTCTGTCATTAGTTAAAGATCGCAAATATCTTGGTTACCGATCTCTTTGCAAAGTTTAAAAAAGGCATTTTCCTCAAAAGACCAGATATTTTAAGAGTTCCCGTTTTAACATAAGATTTTATACACCCTATAGTGGTTTTAAATTGTAAAAATCAACAAAAAACTCACCATTAACACGCCATCTCCGAATTAAGTTAACGATCGCTTATGTCATTAAAGATTGCATGTTTATGGTTAACGATCTCGCGTTTATAGGGGTGTTGAAGCAATTGAAAGAAAAACTTATCAAAAGCCAAATTTTTAAAATTTCGTTGGAAGGGTCTAAAAAGGTGCTTGTTTCAACATTGCGTGCAGGTTAAGCCCATGTTAACAAGTTTTATTTTATAGATTGGATATAGAAGGACTAAAAATATATCGGTGGGGTTCATATATGGGGATGCACGGGGGGTGTTATTCCAGCCCATGGTATATCGTAAATTAAAAAATTAAAGTATTCGGGATATTAGTTCATGAATGGTGAACACATTTATTAGGGTCCCGCTATGTTGAACTTGAATTAAGTTCTGTTATTCCGGTACTATGCATGGTTCAAAAATAACAAAATACAAAAAATGCAGTAGATAGTCTTTCGACAGATTACAATTTAGATTGCTTTTTTTTCTTCATTGCAGATAATGTCAAAGACGATAGATCTTGCTTTACTCAATGCACTTACCCTACTAACTATTATAGTGTTCGCTTCCCATTGAACGGACATAATATTTTGTTAATTACCGAAAAGTAGTTAGTGATAAGTTGCATTATAAGTTAACTTAGAATTTTTTTATGCGTGCATTTAATCATTGTCCTGCTTGTTGGAAATATTTTTCACCTAGTTGTATAAATATACTTGTTATTAACTCGTGAGGAATATCCAGAACTCAATAAGCAGCCTGAATACTGCAATGAAAGCTGACTGCATAACCCTTTTTGCAGATGTGCTGCAACAAATCACAGAAAAATCTTTCTCTTTTAAACACCAGTAACAAGCTGATATCATCAAATTGACAAAGTTTGAGATGATTCGGTAGATTTCCCATATACTGGATTCGGCTTCCTATTTCGATATTTTTGGAAATGAGAACTTCTTTTTAGAGGCTACTTTTATGGCTTTCCATATTATTTGATTTTAATGCTGTCAATGAGAGGTTACTCCTTGAAGCACATGTACAGCAAAACGAAATATACTGTTTTAATATACTGTTTTAATGAAACTTCGGTATTTATTGTAATTATATCCTCTAGAAAAATATGAACGCTCACCCAAACGGAGGTTGTCATTTTCTAAGATATAACGGCTAGTCATATAAGTCACAACACCTAACTGAACATAAAAATGCGCAGGAAATTTAACTAACTTATTATGGGTGCAACGAATGCAGACATAGAAACAACAGTAGGTACGTAACATAATAAGAACTACTGTCGAAAAGTAATAATTGGTCATGTGATGCCGAATGTTAACATCCGAGGAATTCTACACTCCAGACAAAGTTATTGTCACATTGCATAATTTTCGGACAAATTGGCTGCCAGAATAACAAAAATATCGATTTTATTGTTGCGTATCCTTATTTTGCTTACTCCAGTTCTGGTAACGTTATTTTTTGCTCCGATACATGTGATTCAAAAAGCTATTCCCGGGTAACATAACTTACGGTAATATATGCGACACCGCAAAACCACATTTTACATTTATTGCCACTGGGCCGATGCCTCTGCTGGTGGACTGTTACTCCCCTAGGGTATTCACCAACCCAGTAGTCAGTACTTCGGTGCTGACCCGAAAACCGATTTTATTCAAACTTGCAATATCTAAATTTTACAAAATTGTGTTGAAAACTAAGGAGTATCTCCCTCATGCATAGCTCTGTCCTTAGCTGAATTTTGGCTTTTCTATTTAGATCATTTTGGTAATTTGTTCTCTATAAGCTTTTTCACGTTTTCGGTTAATGGACTTCCAAATGTTTTGGTTTGATCTGCACTGATGAGACATAAGTTGTCGAAATGCGCATAAGCAGAAAATAAATTAACAGTAATTTCGGTATTTTGTTATTTACTCGGTTTTACAGGCAAATGGGGATTCAAAACAATGGCTGTTCTTTTAGATTTTTCTGAACATTAATTAACATTAATAAAAGTACAATGTTTAGACAAATTGCAGATTTCACCCTTTGTTAGAAAATTAAGAATACTAACAAATTAATGCCAGAAAAAATAACAGCAACAAAAGAGAAGAGTAGCGTATATCTCATGACATATTATAAAGCATTAAAATTGAGATTGGTTTCAAGGAAGGGGTACATGGATTTGGACACAATATAATGTTATAAAGCTGCAGCTGCAAAAACCAAATATCATAAATAATATATCATGTAAATCAAATATTGAGTTTT
The DNA here is from genome assembly GCA_002080025.1 of Modiolus philippinarum. NCBI lineage: Eukaryota > Metazoa > Mollusca > Bivalvia > Mytilida > Modiolidae > Modiolus > Modiolus philippinarum. The sequence goes on along the minus strand of MJUU01048093.1, from coordinate 36,155 downwards.
ACAGTTGATATCATAAAATGCAAAAATAAGCCAGTACAGCTGTACCTTAAAATTGTGATCATTTTTTTATTTTATTTTCAACTCCTAGCAATTTCATTGATAAATGGCACTTTTTTGCTGCAAGTTTTGGGTTATAATTTGTTTCATCCGTGTTTTTTATATTTTTGACTAATGTTACAGAATAAGTAAATATAGCAAAATCTATGACTTTTGTCTGACCAGCTAAGATTTTTGATTTGTTTCATCCGTTTACACACACACACACACACATATATATATATATATATCTGAATAAAGACTAAACACATACCATATTCTGATTCTGATTCTACAAAATAGAATTTGATCAGTATTAATAATTCGAGTATTTATATACTACAAATGCAGACATGGAAACACGAAAGTTTTCTTATAAAAAATATACATTGACAAAAAACAAGTTTCACCTTTAAGTGGTTCAAGAAGTTTTTTGTATTCTGACTACTTTTAAAAAACTCCACATCAATAAGATACACATATTATGAACAAATTAAAAATGGCTATAAAGAAAAAACAAGAGGCTATCAAAAGCTTGTATCGCACACCTGAACGTTGGCTAATATGGAGTTTTTGTTAAGGGTCTGAACTTTTAACTATGGTTCCAATTTTCAACTTTGATAAAGTGTATTTTTTAAAAACATTTTACAGGGGTCAAGGTTATTGTGGTAAAAGTTTTGTTCCGATTGGATATGGAGCTTCAGAGGAAAAGATCTTTAAAGATATATTAAGTTCTTTGAAGGTCCCCATTCAGGATAAAGTGTTCACCTAAAAACATTTTTATACACTGGTTCATTTAAAGTAGTAGACCTGGAGCAATCCTTCAATTTTCCCCGGATCCAATTTTCCTTAAGTTGCGGTATGAAACAATTATGTGCTAATATACTTCAAGAAAAAAAATTAGGTTTCACCATAAGATTTTTTATCTACAGTTCACAAAAACACCCCTATCTCAGTAGTTTTAAATTCTGTTCAAAAGTCACCATAAGGCATATACTACTGTACTGTATTTAAATAAGAATCAGCATGAATTAGCCGTAAATTGCTATATTGCTTCTGAGAGACTTGTAGACTTAAATTTTAAATAATAAATATCAAAAGCATGCATTTAGTGTTGATTTGCAGTACAAAAGAAATTACATTGTCAAAACATGGTTGAAAACAGAGCTTCATTCAATTCCTTCTTAACAAAAATCCTATTATTCAGTTTGCACCAAAAGCTGAGATATACAAGATCCTCAGTACATATTATAGCAAAATTTTATTAAAGTAAGTGAGAACCAGTCAAAAGAACGAACAATCCATGGACAAAGGCAATATCGGAAACACAAAGACACAAGGACACAACTTGAGTACTGGGCTAAAAAGAAACATACAGATGAACAACACGGTCCCAATAAAAAACATAAGTGAGATCAGGTGTACCGGTAGAGTAAGCATCTCCTGTTTCTTATAACACACCCGCCGAGCTCCGGTGGTAAAGTCAAATCCGATAGAGGAAAAACAAACTTATGTTGTAGAGGGAAAGATCTGTTATCATCTGGGAAACTGATATCCCGCAACGATCCACAAGACCGTGATGTCGGTCGTAAAACTTACGTAGTGATGACTTAATTTAAAATTCACCGTACCATTTTTTTCTCAATATTAGGACAACTGCATAAAAATTCATAATATTCCTTAATACTGAATGTGATGTTGAAAGAATTACATCCCTTGCCAAATATCTGACTTTCATTTATTAAAATTTTTAGATACCATTCAAAACCTGGATATTTTAATACAGGTATTATGAAGTATTTAAATGAAAGAGTGTAGTTTCATAAGATGGATATTTTATTTTCATTTATGATCAATATTATAAATCTTGTCTTTTTTTCATACCAATCGCAAAAAGTAATTTTTATATAAAAAGGACTTATCTCCTCCTGCGCCAGGTCTACTACCTTAAAAACTGTGCAGATATTTGGTTCCGACAATTTCAGAAGAGAGGATCATCAACTTTTTCCTATGTGTTCCACTATGTTCAAACCGGCGGCCATCTTGGATATAACCAAGTCCTGAAACAAACCTTTTTTGCAGGGTATATATTAGTGTTATTGTGGCCAAATTTGGTTCCGTTTTGCCCATCCGTTTTAGAGAAGAAGGTCGTTATACGAAAGGCTTCAATGTTAAGCATTGCATCCATCTTGAAAGACTACAAACCTTAAAAAAAACACCTTATTGCAAGACTACTGTTTCTACATCTGGTTTTAATCGCCTGAGCAGTTTGCCATACAGTGTACAACTATAATTCTCGTTTACAGCCATCTTTGATCATCTTTGAACACCGTCAAATACCTTTTGCAGTGGGCAATCCTCGAACTATTGTAGTCATATTTTTTCCATTGGCTATGTAGTTTCAGATGATAAGAGCTTTGTATTCTACCCATAGGGTCCAAAATTATACTATGTTCCCCGCCATTTTGGGCATGAAAAACAACTGTTTTGCACTGTACCGGTCAGGGACTTCTATGGCCAACTTCTGTCCAACTGGCTCAGCCGCTTCAGAAAAGAAGTTTTTTTTAACCGTGTTTTCCCTTATGTTCTAATAATCAAGCCCGCTATCGCAATTTTTTATTTAGCATGGATCTGAAAACGTCTTTAAGGCAACTTAAAACTATTTTTTCAAGCTTTGTTCCGTTTTTATCCAGAGTCGTTATTTTGCATAAATCTGGGTCTCATTTGATGATATATTGATGATATATTTTGGTAAATGGCGACTTGCAGGGTGTCACCTGAGATTTGCACAATGGTGTTATGGTGGTTATGGTGTAAATTGATTCATATATTGAGGTAGGTTTTTGTTTCACCAACATATTGCAGTTGGTGTACGCAGATCGGATAAGGGTCTAAAAATTGAGCATTCATTTGTTTAGAGTACTTTGGTCTGTTGTTTGTTATATTCTTACCATGACTTGTGTATTTACTTAGATCCAAGATCCAGTTCCTCAGGAATTTCGGCGTTAAAGCTTAGTTTGGAGAAAATTTGTTTCCTATTTAAATACTATTGGTAATTTGTTCTCTATCAGCTTTTATACATTTAGGTTCATGGATTTCCAAAGGTTTTGATTTGATCTGCACTGATGAGACATAAGTTGTCGAAATGCGCATATGCAGAACCTAAATTCACAGTAACCACGGTATTTTGTTATTCGACAAAAATAGTCACACTTGAGTACGGGTTTAACCAAATCGAGTTAATTTACTCTGAAATTTAAGACAAGATCCCACGGCGAGCTTCCAAATTTCAAAATTAATAACGATATATTGATTATTTAATATCAAACCGTTTTCAAATATTAAGCGTGGTAATAACTTTTTGTATCATGATAAATATAACAAAAAATTTCGGATTTTTTTTCGCGGTCATATATGTATTAGTACATCAACTTGCGTGCTCTCCAAGTATCTCGTGACATCGTTTACATGGTGTGTTCTCTGAACGTCAACTTTCTTTCGTTTACATCTGTTTCTATGAATTAGAACCAATCATAGACAAGAAATGCTTGGCAGGTCAATTAAATAAATGGATTACTTCGGTATTTTGTTATTTATTAAACATTTGTTAGATAATCATGGAATTCCTTTTGATAAATTTTTTAGGCGAAAATTTACATCACCAAGTGAGACATAATCATAATAGAAACATACGTGAATGATGATGTTTTGTGTTATCACATACCTGTACATGTTTTTGTTCCACAACGTCTTGTGTCTGTACAATTAGTGAATAATATATTAAAAAAAACATCACATTTTCGTTTTCTGTGTTGGGTTCCAGAACCACATGTTACTGAACATTGGCTCCAATCAGACCACAGTCCTTCAAGTACAGAGAACAAAATACAGTCACGTAACACTTATAAAGTAGCAAAGACTTCTGTAACTGCAAAGTGGACATATCATTCAATTTTGTTGTAACCTCTCATTTCCAGTAAGAATAAACCGGCAGTCCGAAAATAATTTTGATTACGACTCAATCATACAATAAGTGGTAAGAAAAATTAGTCATGATATATTCCATAAACTTGTTTGTGAAAAAAGTATGATAGTTCACGGACAACTACTTGGTGTTAGTGTTATCAAAAGTACTTTTGAGTTTCTAATATTTTATGTATATTCTTATTTTTAAATGAACAAATGCTATCAAACTTTATTTCAACAATGAAAGGATCTGTAGTAAATGCACAACAGACAAAGTCTCTACAAATCGTGGTAAAACCAGCAACGGAGCAATACTTTTATGGTTGTTCTTCATCTTGAAGTCACCTTGTGATTTTAAAGTCTCTGGATATTATTTCATTGACGGTGGTATAAGTTTTGGCACGTCCATAATTAATAATTCCCGGTGTGTCTAATCTTGATTAAGATCCGATTCTCCGGCACTATGTATCGTAAACAAAACAAACAGGAATCACAGTACATTTGAGTTCTACCACTCTGGCTATTTAGACAACTTTTAGTAAAGGGTTGATATGTATTTTATTTTGTTCATCATTTTATCAAACAACATATAATTTGAACAACTCAAGTTTAGGTAGCTAGTTAGAAATGTGTACTTTTTATATATGTTATTTGTATGTGATAAATCAGATCAGAAATTGTCAGCTTGATTAGTTCAGTTGTTTATTTCTATTGCTCTTCATTGCAGACAAAATCAAAACAAAGCAATAATATTTGGTCAGTTGATAGATCTAGTTTTACCAAATACGGACATTATATACATGTCTTAGTTCTAAAGAGAACAACTTTTCTCTAATTCTTGTTCAAAATAAATACTTCCCAAATGATGTTAGATGAACTTAATAATATCAACATGTTTAGACATTGATCTCACTTGCTGATTGGTTGTCTCGTGTCAGTTTCAAGAAATAGTGCAACCGGATGTTGATGAAATTAACACCTGCATAATTGTCTAGCGGATTGATTTTTACATTTTATGACTAAGATAACTCAATATATTGATAATATGACATTTTTTATCAAAAATATTACACTCAACACCCCTGTCAATGAAAGGCGCAATGATACAGATAGCAAAGATGATAGCAACAAAATGGCAGCATACTTGGGACAGAAGACTACGGAGATCGCTTTACGTCAAATAAATTGAGTAGGAATTAGAGAAAAAATCTCTAATATTATTTTCTGGTTTATTACGATAATTTCTCACATCTCGATAGTTAAATTTTCACATTTTAAAGTTCTCGGCTAAACCTCGAACTTTAAAATGTGAAAATTTAACTATCTCGATGTGAAATGTGAGAAATATACGTAATAAAATGGAAACAATGTAAGAGACTATATATAGTAAGTACAAGTAAAACAACAATCTCCGTCTATCTGTCAGTGATCAAGGGTACACTAAATAGATCAACAGGGCATGGCAATGCGACCATGCTTGAAAAATGTTAGTTGAATTACCCTTTCAATTCATTATGAAAGATTGAAGGACTTAAATTCAATTAAGCATTAAGACTCTGCACGCATATTGTCAGTGTGAGCAGTTCATGGATTTGTAAAGTGTTCCTGGTAAATTTTGACAAGGCATGCACACATGTTATATCAACCCTTTTTTATGTAAATCATTTATTTCCCAGGTCATTTATTTATTAATTTCTGCAATATTTGTTCAATATCAATAAGTATTTAGTGATTAGATTTGTAAACGTAGCAACTGCATGCACTTTATTATTGCCCATGAGTTGCTTACAAATATCCTGCGAGAAATATTTGTAAGCAACTCATAAGCAATTTTGGGAACACTGTAAATAGCCTGAATAAGACAATGACACTGGAGTGCATGAAATAAAAACACTTACGGTACACAAATACCATCTTCCTCTGTCTCATTCCCTATAGTATTATAAACATACGTATAAAGCCAATACAAGAAGACTATTAACTCCATGGCCACAATCTTGAAAGTGAGAGAATAGGACAAAAAGTAATTTTGGAAGGTGGGTCAAGGGGTGCTCGCCACTATTCTGCCAGGTTGCTCAAGCAGCCTAGTAAGGCACGAGTTAACCCCTTTGGAAAAATGCAGATGTGTTGCAACGGATTTATCTACAAACATCAATAAGGAGATCATTTCAACAGACTGAAAAAGTATGTGATAAAAGCAATCAAAGAAGCACAATAGAATATAAGGACAGCTGTCGAAAGTCCCAAATGTTCTTGTGATGCCGAATGTTCATATCCTCCAGAAGGTGACTTCCTCGAATGCCAACATTTTATATTTTATATATTCCTTGAATGCCAACAAAATAATTTCAATAGATGTTAAAACAAAATATGGTGTTTTTTTAAGAATCAAGACATTAATTGAAACACTAATTAATAGGTAAAAATAGGTGAAAATATCACTTAAACTTACAAGATTTTAAAGATTTTTTTACTTGAAAAATGTCCAAAAAATGAAATATTTTATTTAAATTATGAAAGTGAAAAAAAAAAACATAAACACACATGACAGAATCATTTCTATAAGCAAGAAAAAAGAATTCAAAAGAATTTCGATGTAATTTAACAAAATACTGATTTTCTTGTATATTTGAAGGGACACTTATCCATGAGTGTAGGCAGAAAAGGTCACAATTCCTATATCTTAGTCAGTCTGATTCGGCTCGTATAACATCATTGACATTTAACAGTTAACTGAGTCAAAGAATGGGGAACTTGTTGTTGGGATGTAGACCCTGCATACTTAGACTGAACTTAGTCCCGGTACTTAGTTAGATTGAATTATTAAGGCTGTACAAGTATATTGATAATCTGTAAACATAAGCACGATTTCATTTTTATTATTTAAAGCATTAAAATCGAATTTTGCTTAATAAATTAGACATTTTGCATGGAGGCATACCAAGATGTCAGTGTATGTTCCGTATTTGAGGTCAATGTGATCCACAGTGATACTCGTGGAGTCCAAAACGGGTATCATGACTTTATTTACCGAGATATTCAAACCCATTGTTTGCACAATTACAATTGCAGAAACTAAATTAACAGTAACTTCGGAATTTGCTTATTTATTTATCCATGTTACACATCTTCATAATCTTGGATATTATATAGGCAAAGGAAGCAACACAAAAAATTCTTTGTTCAACCAAGAAAGTCCAAAATGATCAAGCTGCAGTGTATTTATTAACTTTTAGTCCATTTCAAACTGCGTATACAAATACTAAATAACTGTCGACATCTGCATAAAGTTATAGTTCTATGTCATTAAGATAAAAAAGATACTGGCGAGAAGAATCTTATTGGCATTGGTCGACAAACCAACACAAAATAGCTGTAGTAGTTTACAAAACTCATTTTTCTTACTTTGGCTTATGCACAACTAAACATACAATTCGTGCAAAGCCAGTCTGAAAAGCTAGCACACAACATCTTTTCCTTTTACATATGGATTGTTTAGTTGTGTACTATGAAATTTTGCTAGAACTTATGTGCTGTACAGTGAAGTTGATACAAATACGTTTTGTTCCTTCTTTCATTCGCAAATAATTAAAAAAAAACGGAAAAAAACAAGCAACTACAAAAAAGCGCTAAAAATAACCAAAACACACATTAATATTGACCCCGAGGCAACCCCGGGATATAGAAATAGGACCTAGTATCTCCGGCTGGCGGGGTATGACCCCATCCTAAACGGGGCTGACCCCGAGGGAACCCCGGGATATAGAAATAGGACTCATTCCGTGGTTGTGCGGGATTAATAAATACACAACCCATCTTTCGGATGGGATGTAAACTCAGGTCCACGTGTTGGGAGAAATGCCACGCTTCCTGCACGTTAAAGAACCCTTGTAGCAAGCTCTTTTAGAGTGGTCCGTAGGTGATCGGCTAAATTCCCCGCCCTTTTCGATTTCACCCTACTTTACCAGTGGCAGTCCGAATTTCCCGTCCCATGGACTTTCCATACCCCAAAGTGATTATTTATTAACAAACTTGTTCTCGTCTTGATATAGCTGAAATATTGCTGAGTAGACGTTAAACACTTAATATTCAATCAATCAATCAATCACATTAATATTGCAAATATATATTGAAAAATCGTTTTAAAATGTGCTTATTCCTTTGAAGTATAAAAAAATATTAAACATTAGAACAAATTCATACTCTGAACATGTTAATAAAAAAATATATAATTCTATTTATTTTCTGACGTTCTGGTCACGTGACTTTTCGTTCAGAGTCATACAATGCAAAAAGTTATTTTCGGGTGACATCACTTACGATAATGTCATAAGCGACTCCACAACATGACATTTGAATCGGTACTACAAGAAAATTGTATTTCAAAGCGCTAGCTGTTCTTTAATTATCATGTTACTAAATTATTTTTTTCAAAGCTTATGTCATAAAATGCAGTAATTACCAGGATACCAATTTGTGATCATTCCTTGTCATTGAAAATAGACAATTTTTGCAGCAAGACTTTGGTTACTGAATTGCAGAACGCTCCGTTGATAAATCTATACATTTTTACAAAGAAGGGCTCCTGAATGAATATAAATGTATGTCTTCCAAACGTTTTGATTGGTCTGCTATAAATAGACATAAGCTGTCGAAATGACCATCTCTATAAACTTAATTGACAGTTACTTCGGTATTTACTTATTTCTACCCAAAATGTTCTGAAACTTTACTTTGCACTAGAAGCCCTAAGTTTTACGAGAATAACAAAAGTTACTTACATGCAGTAGTGTAAGTAACATTTTTTTTCTGACAGACTATGATTTTTTTCAAAAAAAACTTATGTCTCTTCGATTCGGACCAAATCAAAACGCTTGGAAAACAAAAATAAAAATAAAAAAAATAATCAAAGAAAATGCCGGAATTAGCTAAAGACAGAAACACCCTAAGAATATTTCTGAATAAATATAAAACACATACCTAATTCTGATTCTACAAAATATAATTTGATCAGTACTAATATAATTACTCCACGCATTTTTATGGTGTATAATGCATGCAGACAAGGAAACAAGGAGGAAGTTTTCTTATGAGAAAAATACACATTAACAATAAGTAGATAAGTATGCTTTTAAGAGGTTTAAAAAGTTTTGTGTATTTTGATTGCTATAAAAAGGAGCAAAAAGTTCATCTCAATAAGATATACACGTTTTTACAGGATTATACAGATCAGTATAAAAAAAAAGAAAACAATCTGACCAATAGTTCTTAATTCAATTTCTGATTCTTACGTACCTTTTTTCTTATTTACTGATACATGTACATGTACACCATCAGCAGCATCATACATCGACTTATATTATTGATACCCCTGGATGCCTGCTATCTAAATTTAATTACAACGTGGTGATTTTTGCTTTAGTTAGTCAGAGGTGATTAATAAAAGAAGATGTCTCCATATACTGTTGTGATGACCAATCCAATTTCCGTATAATAATTTGAATTCTAATATGGCCAACTTCATTTGCTATAAGGGCAGACCCATGGTGCTTTTAATGATGTCATAGTTTATTTCTTCACTAGAACGTAAAGGAAAAGTGCACAAAACGTCACGGAAACTATACAAATGCTGCCGTATTATTGCTGCCTCCGTGTGTGATCATATGTCAGTTGAAATACTAGATGGCGTATTTTTCAATATTAGAATCGAATTAATTTATGGAAACCGTGGTAAATCGATATTTTACCACGGTTGAACATCGATTCCGAAAATTTTGAATCACAGCGGATACAATGTATATCGTCCGTGGTCAAATATTCTATATACCACGGTTTCCAAAAACATTTCTTAAATATGAATTAGAAATAAATTAACTGCTTATTTTTCTGGCATTCATATTCATTTTCATGTTCTGCATGTGACGGGTCATTATACATGTACAGTTGTAGCCCTCGGAAGAGGTGAATATCCCAAATTGTCAACTGCACTAAGGTTATTTCCCGAGGGCTTTAGCCCAAGAAAATACCATCAATCCAGTTGACAAGTTCGCATATTCATCGATTTCATGGGCCGCAACGGTTTTAATATACCGAACAAGCATTGGTAATATTATTCCACAGACGTTGAAAACTTTATGAGGTTATTCACCGGTGAATAATAGGGTTATTCCATGGACGTGTCAACTTACTGGGGTTATTCACCGGAGAATAATAGGGTTATTCGGCCATTGTAGGTGTTTCCTGTTGTCCCTTTTATTTCATCTATTCCATGGACTTTGTAATTTTCTTGGGCTAGTCACCGGTGAATAGTAGGATTATTCACCAGTAGCAATAATTAGGAACGAAAAGATCCAAATTATTTCATGTCACCTGACTTTGTCTCAACTAATAGAATTGATCCTTTATTATGTAAGGTATAATAAATTATATTAATCTGATTTCCAACTGTGCACGTGATTATTCTTGAACCTGAAAACTTTGCAGAAGTGTTAGATCTACAATGTAACTAGGCAAACTTCTTTGTTTGGTCGGCTTTACAATTCATAGATACGGGACTTTGAATCCCAAAAACTGCATTAAATTAACTTTTCCGTACACATTTACTCGAACAAGAGAACGTTTGAAATAGTGCAACATTGTTGAGGAATGTTACACATTTTTTTTATTTTTTCTTTTATCACAGTTCTGTTCCAGGCTATCAGATTTTTACATGTAGGACTTTAATTTTTAGTAAACTGCAATAATTTGAACTTTTCCACTGACAAAACTTCTATTTTCAGCTTTTACCCTTAGTTCTGGCGGATATATTAATAGGTTCCATTTAGAAAAAGGTGCATTATTTATGAAAAGAACATCATCATTATATCTATAGGCGAGATTGAAGGATCAAGCATCTTTTATTTTATGATCTTTTACGAGTCTCTGAAGAAATTAAGTCTCGTAAGAATATAACCAGGAAAGATTTGCACATTTAGACTTCAAATTACTAGTTTTACGTTTAATATTCTCTTTTGACATATTTCATATAATAAGTTTTAGACATTTAATTAACATAATTCTTAGTGCTAATTTGACAGTTGAGTTTATGTATTTATTCTTTCCTTTAATCTTTCGTTTTAGATTAATCTCCCAATTATTCCTATTGTTTAAAATATGTTTGACGCGCTGGAGGTCGGATAGAGCTGTTTGCATAACAACTGTTTCTAATTATTTATAACTCATTGTTATTTCATATTACTATTCGGTTTCGACCTTGGCCAGGAAGTGTCCAAATATGGCAAAATAAAAGTATAGAATTTGGAATACCGTATTTGTTTCATATAGCCGGAATTTACGCTGCTATATTTGGTAAGAAACAGTGCTTCGTGTACCTAGCTCAACCAGAACTAGTTTCGTTGAGAAATAACTTGACAAGTGGAAATTGGGTTTACCAGCCATACAGAAACGGACAACCATTTACAATGCCTGATATGGAATTCCTATGCAAGTATTGCAGAAAAACCGGAAGCATGTTTAAACGACATATATGTAATGCCTCTAATTCAAGTAAAAAGGACGCCAAAACAAAATCTAAATCTAAACTTAAAACAGACGCGGAGGGAATGCAGAAATATTTTTCAACAGAAGAGATTATCGGAATTTCCGTTCAGTGGAATTGCCAATAACGAACTGGCAGTTATGGTGTGTGCCTCTAAGGAAGAAATCAGGAAGAAGAATTTAAAAACTTTTAAAGTTGCTAATAGAAAGCTGATACAAGTAGAAGCAAATTCAAACTAAAAATTCAAAATTCGGACTTACAAATGTACTTAAGAAAAATGTCGAAATTCATAGTTTCTTAACAGAAAACGAAGATTTTAAGAAAGACCGATGGCACTTTGCACTAGAAATTCGCAGTTTAAATGTTGAATTAGAAGACAATGAAATTATTTAAGAAAAGGCCAAACAAGAAATAGCTTGTCTGAATAAAATCATTTGGAATCTAGAATTGACTAAGCAACGTTTGACGTTCAAAATAGTCAAATAACTAAATACCGAAGTTTCTGTGAATTCAAATTCTGCATATGCGCATTTCGACAACTTATGTCTCTTCAGTGCAGATAAAATCTAAATGATGGAGCGTTTATTGCAAATAGAAAAGAACGATCTTAAACAACAATATGAGCATCCCAGAATTGTGCGTGAAGTGAATGAATTTTCCCGAAGCAAACTCAGGACATCAATGACAAGTGTACAAAGCAAAGTGGTCAAGAGGACGGTTTCGCAGAATATAAAGCTACGTGTATATTTGACAAAATCGGGGACCGAGTTTAGTGGGAGAAAAGGGAGAATATAACCAGGAAAGATTTGGACATTTGAACTTTAACTCAAATTACTAGTTTTACGTTTAATATTCTCTTTTGACATATTTCATATAATATGTTTTAGACATTTAATTTACATAATTCTTAGTGCTAATTTGACAGTTGAGTTTATCTATTTATTCTTTCCCTTTATGTTTCGTTTTAGATTAATCTCTCAATTATTCCTATTGTTCAAAATATGTTTGTCGCGCTGGAGGTCGGATAGAGCTGTTTAATATCTTTGGACACTAATCTGTTTGCATAACAACTGTTTTTAATTATCTATATATCATTGTTATTTTATATTATTATTCAGTTTCGACCTTGGTCTGGAAGTGTCCAGATACCGCAAAATAAAAATATCGTATTTGTTTAATATAGCCGAAACCTGTCTTTGTGGAATACCATCCTTTAGATTTGCCTGCATTCATGGACTTTCAAACATCTCGGAAATTATTCTGTATGCATGTTTTTATCGGTAAAGAAATTTCTAAAATTGATGAAACTCCCTCCAAAATTGTCATGTAGAAATAAATAATAAGTGCACTCAATTTCATAAATAGTTTGTTTTTAGGTTGTATATGTTTATTTCAATAAGGCCAGGATTCCTTCTGATTGGTATTTGAGGGGATCGTTTCCACCTTGCAAGTCATGAATTATTTGGAACAAAAGTTTGATTCTGATCCCTTGACTTTTACTCATGATAACATAAAAGATGCAGGAGGGAAAGCCTTTATTTCCAAGTCAATCATTTTAGAGTAGAACATCACCTTCAAAATAGACCCCCTTGCCAAATACATACTAATTATTCATATAAAACGACAGTAAAATACCGAAGGAACAAAGAGTTTGGCAATTACAAAAATTAAAGTCAAGAGACATGCAGAATTCAATTGTTTTCAGTTCCAAAAGCACTTAATCAGTTTTCTTCAAAGTGAGAACGAGCATATCATGGTGCAAGTGCTTATTGTCTTTGTTGCTATTTTGTATTTATTTTTTTTCTTAAATTGTTACTGTTTTCTAATATTTTAATATTTTGGTTTTTTCTGTATTCTACTGCCGATCGATGTACACATTTCGTAATATACTGCCTTTTATAACTAGGAAGGAAACTGTCTCTTGATGCTATTAAAACAATGCAGCAGCAAAAAGAAAAACTCCAGTATCTTCACACATGATGTTGTTACTGAGGCAGTATGGAATCATATTTGGTTATATTTTTTTCTACGCTGTACGTGAATTAAGATAGATGTTACGTGAATATGGTGATTGTCTGAAATAAAAAAAATCCAATAAGTCGTTTTCTAAGTGTTTATCTATTAAGGGTACAGGAACAGGATTTAAAATCTATTTCATAACACAACAGTTTCTAACAGGAAGTCAATAAAGTACAGCAAAACAGAAATATTTATTAAAATTCTGAAGAATTGTTTTGCAAATCGTGATATTTAATTATACACTTTTCTTTTTTAAAATTATCTTTTATACGGGTACAAAATGTACAATGTACCAGTTTTTAGCTCACCTGGCCAAAGGCCATGTGAGCTTTTGCCATCACTCGGCGTCCGTCGTCCGTCCGTTAACATATTTAAAAAATCTTCTCCTTTGAAACTACTGGGCCAATGCTAACCAAACTTAAACTGAATCATTACAAGGGTATGCACTTTCAAGTTTGTCATTTTTATGTCCGTAGACTAAACAACACGGCCGCTGTCGCTAAAAATAGAACATAGGGGTAAATTGCTGTTTTTTGCAAATAACTAAAAAAAAAAAAATACAGATATCAAAAATCTGACATAAGTAAATAATCAGCATGATGAGATCTACCCACTGTACAATTTTGAAGAAAATTTGAAACCCATCCCGGAGTTATAGCCCTTTTTCCGTAAAATTTTAGGATTTTTTGCATTTTTTATTTTTATTTCAAAAAGTGTAACAGATAGAGGTCAAGTGTTAATTGCAAAAAAATGTTCAGCATATCAAGATCTACCCATCCTGCAATTTTGAAGAAAATCCATAAACCTTTGAAGGAGTTATTGCCCTTTTTTCACTGAATTTTCAAACTTTTCCTGTTTTTCGTCTTTTATTTACAAAACTATAGAAGATGAAGATTAAGTGTAAAATGATGAAATGTTTGCCATGCTGTGGCGACTTCAAAACCTGTTTTGAAAATTGTTCCTTGACCGCCATTTTTAAAATGGCCACCAAAAGGCGGTAAAATTCAACATTGTCCGATTTCAATAAAATTTGGTGTCCAAATAGGTATTGATGTTGCAACTTCAAAACTGATGTTAAAAATTGTTCGTCATATGGCAGAATCATTATTAACAAAGGGAAATAATCCAATCGTAACCAGTGGCAAAGGGGACCTAACTCTGTCTAATACAAGCTTATCTTTATAACGTAGATTTTTTAGTATAGATAGATCTGAACGAATTTGTGATTTATGTAGGTGATGAGTTTCACTATTTGTTTAACTGTACTTGTTCTGTTCTGATAGATATAAATTTATACCAGTTAATATCTATAATAACAGAAACATTGTTAGTTTTTCTGAGATATGAATAGTCAAGATAAATATGTACTTATTGGATTGGCAAAATGATGAAAATTGTTATATCTCTATTTAATAACTAGTAATTTGCATTATCTACTTCCATCTGCATATACTAATTCTTATATATATATGTTTGTTCCATATTTTACATGTGTAATGTTGTACTATTATGCCTCATGTGGGGCCTTCAGTGAAATAAAAAGTTTCAAAGTTTCAAAGTAGCGTAATGTATAGTCCCTTCGGTGTTTTGTAAAACTCGAAGGGAATCATTTTGCAAAGAGACTACGATGGTTGAGTTTTATCTTCATGCACTGAGAACACATAAGTCAGTTCTCGATTTTTTTTTTACATTGCAGAAGTCTTTTTATAGATTAAAATATTCAAAGTGCAAGTTTGACTTCCACTCTTTGCACAGAATACGTAGAAATAAAGAATTTTCATGCATCAATATTTTATTCCGTAAATTATTAGTATATTGCAACAAATTAAAATATTTAAATAAATAAGACACTTTTTTCATATGTGCATACTTAGAAATATCGAATGTTACAAATCAATAATAATAAAACAAGAGTACGTCAAGATAAACGCTGCACGACATCTAGCCGGTGTCATAAGATTATACTGTAATTACTTACAAATGCAATGTAGATAATGAAAAGATCGATAGCAAAATATTGTCTGACAACAATATTCCATGACCAAAGTACTGCTGCTTGATAGTAAACAAAAAGGGGGGATTGGCAGTCGGGCACTGAATACATAAACAAAAATATTATTCAGACCATTGTCAATATAAATTTTCAATACTGATTCAGCTTTCAAAAATGCGAATTTGAAGTGGAAAACGTGCGTTTAGATTTTCATCCAGATAATTTTTGTTGAATTTTGTGAAAAATGGAAAGATCTAATACGAATTTCCCATAAGGGAACTTTCAGTATTTATCAGGTGGGGGGGGGGCTGGAAAATTTTTCACAAATTTCTTGGTTGAAATTTC
>MJUU01048091.1:29818-40775 GCA_002080025.1 Modiolus philippinarum | reverse complement strand
TAGGTAAATCTACTGTATAAATATTATCCCAATTCAATGAGAGATAAAGGATGAGTGGCAGTAAGACCCATTTTTGGCCCAAGATTTACCATGAAACTAAAAATATACAAACAGACGTCTTATGTTCCTGAAACATTGAACAAATATAGGGCTTTATGAAAATGATAAAGCTTTTTTCCATATCAGTTTTATTCTCATGATAATCAGTTAACTCAAAAGCTATATTTTTGGAAATAGTCAGAATTTCATAGATATTTGCTGTGTTTTGCACATTTTTGTGCTTTGAAAAATATGGGCACATCTGAATAACAACTTCATATGTAGTCAAAATGTGTAAAATGGTGAAATACATCATTTCTGAAAGTTTGAAGTTGTTGATTGCATGTGCCCCATGTTCACTTAAAGAAAATTTGCTTTGAGAACATTCAAAATTGCAGATTTTCTGATTTTCTTTCAAAAAGACGGCTTCTTGTGATGTCACAATAACGTCAAAATGAAAGGAATTCGTATTATTATATGTTTTCTTTGTAGCCAGATGTAATAGTTAATATTTCCCATAAATATCACACTATTTTAAACAACTTGATTTTTTTGGGCCAAATATGGGTCTTATTGCCACTCATCCTTTGCTAGAACGCTTACAAGTATATTTTGTCAATTTTCAAAGATAAAAATATGCATAACTCCTCCAAAAATATTCAAACAAGACTAATCTTCAAACTCACTTGAGGCATGCTAGATGATAAGCTACGGTGTAAATATTATCCAAATCCAATGAGAAATAAATTTTCTTGAGCGCTTTCAACAATATTTTGTCAATTTCCAGAGTTAAAAAGGGGCATAACTCCTACAAAAAATACTCAAATAGTACTTATCTTTGAACTCGCGTGAGTCATCCTAGAACTAAAGCTACTGTGTAAATATTTTCTAAATCCAATGAGAAATAAATTTTCTAGAGCGCTTACAAGGATATTTTGTCAATTTTCAAAGTTAAAAAGGGGCATAATTCCTACAAAAATACTCGAACAGGACTCATTTTTGAACTCGCTTTGGGCATTCTAGAACTAAAGTCACTGTGTAAATATTATCCAAATCCAATGAGAAATAAATTTTCTAGAGCGCTTACAAGGATATTTCGTCAATTTTCATAGTTAAAAAGGGGCATAACTCCTACAAAATACTAGAACAGAGCTGATCTTTAAACTCATAGAGGCATTCTAGTTCTAAAGGTACCGTGTAAATATTATCAAAATCCAATGAGAAATCAATTTTCCAGAGCGCTTACCAGGATATTTTGTCAATTTTCAAAGTAAAAAGGGACATAACTCATACAAAACTATTTGAATAGGACTCATCTTATAACTCGCTTGAGGCATCCTTGCACTAAAACTACTGTATAGATATTATTCAAATCCAATGAGAAATAAATTTGCTAGAGTGCTTACAAGGCGGACGGACGGACGGACGGACACCCGTTATTTCCATGTCCCCGCGTCGTGTTGCAGCGGGGATAAAAACACCTTACATTTAGGTTTTTATTTTAAGTATTCTTGTTTGACGCGCAGTATTAAAATCCTATGCGTCTATATTAATATTTGTTGTCATAAAACAGTTATCATTTAAAATTTAGCAGGAACCGAAGTATTTGATATGCACTGTGAGTTTACTTTAAAAAAAACAAAATTGTGATAATAATACCAGAGAAAGGACTCGGCTTAGTTTAAATAAATGGATTAATTCTCCCTTCTCTCGTTTGCCAATGTATCTACAAATTGTAAGTGATATAGTGTTTGTATCTTCAAAGTGACTGATACTACATGATCCAACCTATTTTATTTACAGATAGTCAATATACTACTTTTTCGAAAAGACGGGGCAATTATCAATATTCGATTGCCTAGTTTTGTGCTATGCACGACCTGTCATTTACTTTGTGTTTAAATCAATGATTCTTCACAATGATGCCAAAATAAAAAAAAAATGACTACATATAATTATTTTTGAAAATGAACAAAATCAGGCAAGAAAACTGCACAAAAATGTCTTGGAAAAATATTGTTCGATTACATAAAAAGCATGAAAGGATATCAAAAGTCGGTTTACCTTCCTTTAGATAATGGAAATATCACGATTTCAGCTTTATTTTTAAACTGATCTTTATCATAGTTAGTAAGTATATAAAGAATCAGCATACATAACTGAAAAACGTTGAATTCGCCATTTACGACGTGCACAATAGTCTGCAGTAATGTGCATTTTCACACTTTTTTTAAAACATGTGAAAATTTCTAAGTGTTGGATTGTTCTATTTTAAGGGCGACCAAGTAACTTGAAGAATTAGATGACCCAAGTTGACCTACCTAATAATAGCAAGGTGAACTCGTTCGGGTTAACAATTGTTATCCACGGACTTTTTGTTTGTAAACACCGAATAGAAATTAGCAGTACATTAACAATTTGTTTCAAATATTTCTTTTGAGTTTAATGCATGCATATTTTAATTCCATGTTTAAGTATTTTGTTAAATTATATCATTTACGGGTATGTTCTTTAGGGGTCCAAACACATGGTAAAAGCCAAAGTGAGACTTGTTTATCATCTGACTAAAAGATATACCTGCCTATACCTAATTCAGAATGGTCCAGTCTAGTCGATAATTGTGCGCGGAAAATATCATCCATTTGAAAGCATGGAACATTTTTAAAAAGTGTTTTTTCTTTCAACATGTATTGGAAATCATCAAATTAAAAGAGGTTCCAGAAGTGTATAATATTTTTACACAATCATGCAAAATCCGGTGTCGAAATATGCAATATTCAAGTCAGCAGAAGAGAATTTCCATTATCTAAAGGAAGTGAAACAGACTTTAATATTTTGACCACATACTATATAGTTTGATTTCAAGATAAACGTGTTATACGGGTATATAAGTAGTATGGTGCAATTTACATAATGATAAATATAATGGTAAATGAAACCACTGAAATATAAAGCTAACAAATGTAGATGTCATAGAGTTTTTTTTATGAATATAAAGTTTAGAAAAAACATATTTGATCGATATTTTAGGTAGAAGAGATCATGGAACACCAAAGAGAGACACCCCTGCCTTTGGAGCCTCTACAACTGGACATAAAACACTGTCACCGAATGAAATTGTTAAGTTTGACAAAGTCTGGACAAATATCGGTAATGGTTACAATAAAAATACAGGAATATTTACAGCACCAGTAGATGGGGTATATCAATTCTCTTGTAGTGCTATGACTGGTAACAACAAAACCATAACACTTCATCTGATGAAGAATGGGCACAGAACTGTCAGTTTATATCCAGGAAATGTTCAACATAATATGGGTACAATCAACATGGTGTTCAAGTTAAAGAAAGGAGATACAGTATACATGCAAAATCCTTCTTCTGGCAGTGGTAACAGTTTGTACAGTGAATCTAGCAGTAACTTCAGTATGTTTTCTGGATACCTTATTTCTTATTAAATTTACTTCCTTACAACACTTTATATTGTTTTACAGACAATCTAATTGTCTGAAAGTTTTTTATGAATTGTTATGAAAGTATGTAGTACTAAGATTATATTTTTGATTTACCTTGACATTTGTGACTTTATATGGATGCAATATATTTTTCTAGTTAGGATTTTTTGTCTTCCCGAAGGAAATATCACTGCATATGCATCTATAGTGTATCACCATAAGAGGCTTTTAAGAGCCTGTATTGCTCAACTGGACGATTGTCTTTCAAAAAAAAAAACAGGATACAGGTCATTGTTAAAATTATGATGGCTGACATATGAAAACCATGAACATTTTTAACACATTTTAAAGGGGATCAACCAAGAACTATTGGAACCAAGTTTGGTTCCAGAGGAAAAAATGCAGCTAATTTTGATTAAACAATCATTTATAAATAATAAGCCAACTTATAAAAAACAAAGTAAAAATTTAAAGAATGTAAAAAGACTTAATATTCATTATCCTGTAAAATTTGGTTCGATTAACAAAGAGGTTCATAGCTTAAACTGTTCCTCGCTGATGTCGTGTTTTTATTTGACCAGAACAAAATGAGTACTTTTGTAAATGACCTTTAAAACATCAATTTCTGAAAATTTTGGTCCAATTTGTTGCATTTATTTCAGAGTAGATAATCAAAATAAGATTTTTCTACAGGGGCTAATGAGTGCTGGTGGGCAATGTTTTTGTCGGATCCAAAATGAAACGAACAATTTTTGTAAAGGACCCTCCACTCACCGTCTAATTTCTTTGTTTTTCTGTATTCTCGTTTTTGTCATGTCTCTCGACTTTGTTTGTAAACACCACATCTCTTTTTCCTTTTCCATACACAATTCTAATAGAAGTTTAATTTGCATCAACAGTCTCAGGGTTTGTGATATAAATGTGATTTTCCCATTTTGTCCAATTAAAAGCTATGTTCCACGCTGACAGTCATATTTTTTTATCAGAATCAAATGAAAGGAGCAATTTATGTACAGGACCTCCCCTTACATTCATCATTCCCGGGTGGAATTTTCTTCTGTGATTTCAGATTTTCCCATAGGGGTCAATGTATTGCTATGATCAGCCCTCGTGGCCATTGTTTTTTTTTTCTTGGATTTGAATGAAATGAGCAATCTTTTTCTAGGACATTTCATACATCATTCCAGTACAGTTTAGTAACAGTTTGGTTCAAAAGATTCAGAACAAATGTTCTCCCATAGGAAGTAATGTTAGATTACATTTATGTTCAACTGGTTAGGGTTTTTTTATTGTAAAGAAATGAACTGTCTACAAAAGACATTCCAGACATCAGTATTGTTAAGTTTGATTAAATTCGCTTCAGTGGATTCAGAGATGATGAAAATTTGAAAATCAAATAAACGACGAAAGGACGGATAGATTGCGGACGCTGCTGAGCGATAGTAAAATTAACCGCTCACAGTGACCCTTCAGGTCAGTTTAGCTAAAAAGTACAATGTAATTACTGAATATAACATGAGAAATGACGTTTTCTGAAAAGTTT
Organism: Modiolus philippinarum; assembly: GCA_002080025.1. Lineage (NCBI taxonomy): Eukaryota > Metazoa > Mollusca > Bivalvia > Mytilida > Modiolidae > Modiolus > Modiolus philippinarum. Next base: position 35,738 of record MJUU01048091.1, on the reverse strand, counting down.
CTTCTTTCTTATTTCCGATGAAAGTCGCGGGATACTCCACAGAAAATAGCGGGGCATTCCACAGAAGGTAGCGGGTAATCTACAGAAAGTAGCAAGGTATCCCACAGAAACTGGCTAGTTTATACCACAGAAAGTAGCAAAGTATTACGTAATATATTCAGCTCAGTGTCTATTCCACATACCTTTCTTCTTTGGCTATTAACTTGAGCATTAGTATATAAACTTGTTTGGAAGTATACAGGCTCAGCTTTTGAGTACAAAAAAGAGTCCTTAATTCAAATGTTATATAATTATAGAATAGCTGATTTATTGCTTGGTATTACTTTGGGGAAGTTACTGTATTGCTTGATTTTGCTACAGATGTGTTAAGAAGCATCAGCATCCCATACAGGATATATGACAATGATCAGCACTATAGTATTCTTTTCATATTCGTATTCTTTGACGGTTCGGTTCTCACTTACTTTAGCAACCAAACCGAATTTCATTTTATATAACCGCACAGTAATGAGCAAAAAAGGAATTCTTTTAAGCTGTCTTCAGTGTGCAATCATTGAAAATGGTAAGAATTGTCAAAACGAAATCAAAATTTAAACATTTTCGGTATCGGATCAGCTTTTTACTCAAATATATCAGATGCATTAGTATTTAACAATGCACATGACCTATAGAAATGTTTGATAACCGGTGTAATCCAAAGTAGTCTTTGATTACGCTGTGTACGAATTCCCGATTTAGTTCAATGATCAACAAATGAGCATTTTGTTTCTTTCTCAAGCAATTGACATAGTAATAAACAAGTAGACGAGGCCTTCAAATTAACAATGCTATGAAGTTTGATAACAGCAAAGTGATGGGTTTGAAGATGAGGCCTCTTGTTTTCCAATTGCCCTGTTTATTCCAGCTGGCACCATTGGTTCCGAAGTTGTACCTCTTTTTCGGATCTTGAAGTGTTTGATTCCATTTTAACAACTTTGTAAAAATCGGGATAAAACGGACAACTTCTATAATAACACTTCATCACCTCATGATCTATTTCCGTGCTGTAATGTTAAGCAATTATGATAAAAAGGTATTATTATTGTCAAGATTTGAAGCCAATATAAAAACTGATGTATTGCTTGACAAAAGATAACATTAAACTCAAAACATACATAGTCAAAAATACTATCACAGACCACAATCCACAAGGAACTGCACTTGAAAAAAAACCTATATAAAATTGATAACAGTTACAGAATATGAAAATACACACTATTAAAATCTCAAAATTTTGAAAAAAATAAGCGTGCCTGTCGCGTTAGTGTTTGTGAAAGATAGCGATTGCAGAAAAAAACCGTTTGGATTCTGTTTGCCTGTTTTGAATATTTATGGCAAATTGGGTGCACACCCAAACGAAGATCACCGATTTCGTTAATTATCAAGTAACGCAGAATAACCTATTTAAATTGTATTTTTTGTTCGCATTTATCGAATCATTTCTCTAATTTCCAAATAAAAAATACATGTGTATACTAAGTAAATTAGTTATGCAGCAGTTCTTTGGATGACTACGAACTTTTTTGTTTTGTGTACATTTTAGGACTTTTGAGTGTCAGCTCCAATGGAGCTTACAAATGCTTACAAGTATAGATATTTAACTTTTCTGTTGCTGGTTTTTCCAGTTTACATAAATCGCGACCCCTACTTTGACCACATCAAGCCGAAATTATTCAAATTTTCTAAACGAGAAGAAGAAAGAGTACATTGCTAAGGTCCCAATTTCACTTCTCGATATATTGATAACATTTCTCTCGGTCAATAACTCAAATAAATTGACAGTAACTTAGGTATCTTGTTATTTATTCAGCTTTTGTTACTTTCATCCCTTCAGAAATTTCATGGCCGTCACCATGACATCAGTGAAAGATATTACGTAAGCAATGGAGAGATATGGAGTAAATGCACACGAGACAAAATCTCTACAAATACATGGTAAAAAACAAGAACAACGCTTTTATCAATGTTCTTCATCTTGAATTCACCATAAAGCCTTCAACAATGAGCTTTGCTTATACCTCACAGCAAGTTCAAGACGGCCTGTAGCACCGATTTGAGCGGAATTCATTGCTAGATCCTCTAGGAGCACCTGATGTTGCTCCCGGTTTTCATGGAAGTTAACACTAATGAGTGCCTTAGTTCTTAATGACGTCTTTTTATTTTCGTGCCTTGTGGCTGTATCACGTCCCTATCTTGTCTTTGCTTCTCTCTGTTGCCGTTTTTGCCATTTCTTTGGACTTTGAGTTTTTGTAGGGTTCTCGATGCTAGTACTGGTACGTGGTGTTTTTTTTTTTGTTTTTTTTGTTTTTTTGTTTTTTTGTTTTTTTTTGTTTTGTTTTTTGTGTGTTTTTTTTTGCGTTCTTGGTTATTTTTGTTTACTTGTATTGTTTCTGTCATGCTGTCTCAATTTGTGTTGGATATGAGTTGTCGTGTTTTTGGATTTTTGATTTTTCAATTTTCCCTTTCCTCATTTTTGCTTCGGTTATCGTTTGCCTGTTTATCTTATTTATCCAAGTCAATTGGAAATTAACTTGATGACCAGGACTGGGTTGCACAAAGCTCAATTAAATCTTAATAGACTATTAAAAGTTAATAGTTTATCAAATTAGTAGAAAATGTTAAAGCTTAATAGACTATTATATATTTAATTGTCTATTAACTTTTGTGCAACCCAGTCCAGTTTGATGTAGCAGTCTTGTAATTGCAACTTGCGAGTGTTCACATTAAAATACAGTGTTGTTCCTTAAGCCAGAAACTGATAAAAAATCCAGAAAAACTGGGACGTAACTTTCATTCTTTAATAGTGGATATCCACAGTATATTCTGCATGAATTCGTTAAATTGGTTTTGGGAACAAATGACCTGAAGATTTTATACACATACTGATCCCTACTGAAATAGTGTCTACTGAAATATATGATCTTTCTTTACCAAACCATTCCGGAAGTTTGAGGTTTGATTTTTCTTCCTTAGTGCAGCAATGCTTTAACAGAACACTAGGTTCCTTGAGCTGGCCGGAAGATAAGCGGCAATCACCCCTTGACCCTTCTTTCAAAATTACGTTTTTTCTCTGCCTCTAAATATTGTGGCCAGGGATTTGTCTATATCTATCCAAAAGTACTCGAAATTAAGGATACTACAGATACTTCCACTTCGGCCTCACGCCTTGACCTTCATCTATAAAACTTCTAAGCGATGACTTCACTCTTCCAATGGTCAGCTTCCTTTTTTTGTAGCAACATCGCAACAGCGCCGAAATACGGAGTTTACATCTCCAAGCTCATTCGCTATTCAAGGGCCTTTGGTCGATACAGGGACTTCCTTGATAGAGCCCGGTTGCTCACAAATAGGCTTCTTAAACAAGGATATGCTCCCCAAAAGTCATCCCTCCAAAAGTTTTACGGTCGATATCAGTTTGTGGACCGCTATGTGATATTTGTTTCCCAGATGACAACAAATCTTTCCCTATAAAAGCTTAATTGTTGTTTCCTCTACCGGATTTGACTTTACTTCCCAATTTTACATGTTCGACGCGGGGGATTCTTATAAGAAGCAGGCGATGCTTACTCTACCGGTGCACCTGATCTCACCCATGGGTTTTTATTGGATCCATGTTCATCTCTACCATTGTGCTATGTAATTGTTATTTTCTGCCATTGTAGATATTTTAATGTTATCTTTGAATCTAATCTAACGTTAAGAAATAAATATTTCCCTAAATACTTTGTATCTGGTCGATTTTAACGTTACTTATAGGCCCTTTTGAATATTTGTTCTGTCTTTATGTTTTGATTTTTTTTATTTCTAACTGCACTGAAAAGATATAAATTGTCGAAGTGTGGCCATTTAAATATTACTGCAATTTCGGAATTTTATTATTTTTTCACAATTGTGCCAATGACTAATTTTTCCCATATCACCAGCCCTGTCATCCAGTAATCCTGTGCTGATCCGAAAACCTTATTGAAATATTTATCTTAAGTTGATAAATGTGGAATATCTCTCTTCTGCCCTGGCCTTTCCTGCTTTTGGTCTTACTTCAAGGTCCTTTTTTTTATTTGGGTGTTGTCAGCTCTTTTAAATGTTCTGATTTTTATTTCGATTTTCCAAATTGATCGTTTTTTAGCTCACCTGACACAAAGGGTCAGTGTGAGCTATTGCCATCACTTGGCGTCCGTCGTCGTCCGTCCGTCTGTTAACTTTTCCCATTTTCATCAACTCAGTTACTTCGGTATTCAGTCATTCATTCTAATCCGACAAAAAATATGGCCGCCAGTGCGGAACTTATATTTAACATTGGACCCTATGTGAAAACGTTTTCATCAACTCCTCTGAAACCACTGAAGCAAATTCAAACAAACTTTACAAGAATGATACATGGAAGGTCCTATACAGAGATTGCTCAATTCGTTCTGATCTGACAAAAAACATGGCTGCCAGCGCGGAACTTATATTTAACATTGGACCCTATGGGAAAAACGTCATTTTCATCAACTCCTCTTAAACCACCGAGGCAAATTCAACCATAGTTTACAGGAATGATATATGGAAGGTCCTTTACACAGATTGCTCATTTCCTTCCGATCCGACAAAAATATGGCCGCCAGCGTGGAACTTATATTTAACATTGAACACTATGGGGAAAACGTAATTTTCATCGACTCCTTTTTAACCACTGAAGCAAATTCAACTAAACTATACAGGAATGATGTATTGAAGGTCCTTAACAAAGAATGCTCATTTCATTTTGATCCGACAAAAACCATGGCCGCCAGCGCGGAACTTATATTTAACATTGGGCCCTATGGGAAAATCGTCATTTTCATCAACTCCTCTGAAACCACTGAAGCAAATTCAANTCAACAAAGATTGCTCATTTCATTCCGATCTGACAAAAAACATGACCGCCAGCACGGAACTTATATTAAACATTGGATCCTATGGGAAAAACGTCATTTTCGTCAACTCCTCTGAAACCACTGAAGCAATTTCAACCAAACTTTACAGGAATGACATATGGAAGGTCCTTTACAAAGATTTCTCATTTGACGTGTCTGTGTCCGAAATGAAAACGGTCATTTTGAACTAGATTTCACGTCTTCACGGATTTGACATAACCGGATTTGACTCAACCCTGGATTGACTCACTGATAGTGTGACGGGTGCCGCTAGCGGAGCAGGACATGCTTACCCTTCCGGAGCACCTGATGTCACTCCAGGTTTTCATGGGAGTTCACACTCTGAGTGCCTTAGTTGTTTATGTTATCTTTTTTGTTTCCGTGCATTGTAGCTGTCTCACGTCCTTGTTTTGTCTTTGTTTTTATCTGTTACCGATTTTTCCATGTCTTTGGACTTTAAATTTTGTAGTCATCGCTTTCCTTGTTCCTTCGGTATTCTACTGCCGTTTTTTCATTTTGATCCGACAAAAAACATGGCCGCCAGCGCGGAACTTATATTTAACATTGGGCCCTATGGGAAAATCGTCATTTTCATCAACTCCTCTGAAACCACTGAAGCAAATTCAACCATAGTTTACAGGAATGATGTATGGAAGGTCCTCAACAAACATTGCTCATTTCATTCCGATCTGACAAAAAACATGACCGCCAGCACGGAACTTATATTAAACCACTAAAGCAATTTCAACCAAACTTTACAGGAATGACATATGGTAGATCCTTTACAAGGATTTCTCATTTGACGTGTCTGTGTCCGAAATGAAAACGGTCATTTTGAACTAGATTTCACGTCTTCACGGATTTGACATAACCGGATTTGACTCAACCCTGGATTGACTCACTGATAGTGTGACGGGTGCCGCTAGCGGAGCAGGACATGCTTACCCTTCCGGAGCACCTGATGTCACTCCAGGTTTTCATGG
>MJUU01048083.1:23243-34614 GCA_002080025.1 Modiolus philippinarum | reverse complement strand
CATTTTGTCATGGGGCCATTATCTTGGTGTGTATGTACACATTTGCAAACTTACAAATAACCCATCAAAAGGGAATCATGCCTCCTTTTCCTTTTTAATTTTCATTCTTGTCCAGTGCTCATGTTCTAATGTAATAGTTTATAACATTCCGATCCAATGACCATAATCAAACACTTCACATTTATAGTCCTGGGTTTATAGTAAATAGTATTCAATTAGTTTGTGGAAAAAATACAGTGAAAACTTGGTCTTGCATGTATTTTTTATGGATTAGTTTGGATTAATTGTTGAAATACAGTACAAACAGAGGCATTCAGTTAAAAATAAGTCTGGTCCGACAATTTTCACCCTTGTCACCCTGGAATTCACAGGCATTGTCGGAAAAATTTCACCCAAAAAATCGTCGGTAATTTTCTTTTATGTTGGGTCAATTGATAAATGCCGGTGAAAGTCGGACTTCCACCAGAATTGTCGGAGTTTTAGTGTCCTATTTGTCTCTTCAAAAAAAAAAAATCAAGTTCTAAGAGGAAAAAATAAACTCAATGACAACCGGGTTTCCTATGACTTCCTTTTCAAAAAAATTATCGGAACGTATTAATAAATGCTACTAATAAGAAAAGAAAATTGCATGGCTTAAACGAAACATATACCCCTCAATTTCCATTTGACCAAGATTAGTGGCTTAAAACATGTCTAATTTCAAAACATAAACCTCCGTAGATTATCATACTGACATGCTAGAATGTTCGGGTTGCACGAAATCGAAGCATGGAATTTCTATTTTTATGACCAATCAAAATAGTGTTTAGCGGATTCCCCTTAAAAATAGCATCGCACGTATTTTGTTTGTGACAAAAATAGGAGCCAAAGACGTGGTCTCTTCCACAATTAGCCGAGGCAATTCAGGACAGCAAAGAGGAACTTTTATACTGTTGGAAAGTTCTTCAGTAAAACACGTTTATGAAGATGTTAGCATAAAAAAATGAGAAACGTTATCTACTCAACAAAGAATTTCACAGTCTGTTGAGCGAGGCATCTTGTAAAAAGTAATAAAGGCCTTTATGGAATGTTTTAAGTAATTCTTGGAACTGAATATTCACTTAAATATTCCCTGCAAGGATATGTGAATATTGATTTTCTCTGAAGCTATTTTTGGTGTGATTTTTATCTTTTTTTAATTCAAAGTTATTAATAGTATGCTATTTATAGGTCGTCACTCACAAAGATTGACCTTTACCTAACAAAACCAAAGGCTGATATTCGTATAAATTATTTAATAAGTATCAAATTATTTTATATAATATGATCTTTTAACAACTTTGAGTTCTGACAGTCACATATACTTCACGATGTTCATACCAATTATAAATTATTTTCTGCCATACGCAAAATATTTTTTAAAAATATCCTCTCGATCTTCCGACTATTTGAAATATGAAAAGCAAGCTTTTCCAAAATAATTAAGTGCACTTAGAGATAATTACTTCGTATACACAAGTAGATAAATATTGACAATTACAATTAACAACAGCAGGTGAGTTAATCCTTTGTTTATCAGTTTGTCGGACATCCGTGAATGTCGGTGAATGTCAGGTTTGTTGTCAGACATTCACCCCGTTTCACCCACAATTCACCGACGTCGGATTTGAGTGATTTTCAACTGAATGCCTCTGTTTGTACTGTAATTACCTTGTCCTATGTTGCCTTTGGCAATTGCCTATCAATTGTGTCAATTTAAACAATAAAAATAAAAAAATGTGAACAATATTATATTTGCCAAAAGTCATTGAAAGTATGAAAAAGAAAGGAAATGGGGTAAATGTATATTTATAAAATGGGGTCCGTTAAAGGGGCAAATTTAGTGGTTTTACAAAGAAGAGGTCCTGAAGGGTAGTGGTCAATACATTTTATAATTATACCCCCCGCAAACAAAGTTTTGGGGGGTATATAGGAATCACCCTGTCTGTCCACACTTCTCGAAAGTGCAACCCTTCTTAAACCACTTGAAGTAATTTAATGAAACTTTACACAAAGTAAGAACACTATATGGAGATGTGCATGAGGGAATATTATTATTGTCAGAAACCAGGAATGGGAGATAATCTGACTTTGAGTTTTCATTGATTCCCTATGTATGGGTTACCTCGTACGCACAACTTAAATGTATATTTATAAAATGGGGTCTGTGATATTTCTAATTATATATTTTTTGGTTATTATAAGATATTTTTTTCAGATTGATCCAAAAAGTTATTACCACACGTGACAGATAGAAAATATATACTATATTGCCTGCTTTTCCAAATTCATCTGATAAAATTGGTAAGTTGTATGTGTTTAAATTGAACAGTATTTAACTTATTCATGATAACTGCAAAATTTCTTACTGACTAAAGAATTAGTCAAAGTTATTTAATTAATTAATAGTCTACCATTAAGTGTACCCATGAAACATATACTTCATATACACTAGCGTGCAATAAAATGGGTGTAAATGTTTAATAATTAGGACATAGCAGAACAAATTAAATTAGTTAAAAATCTGTTTGGCTTAACATGCTTAAAACAATAATTTAATTATTTTCATTTACAGAACTATGGCACGCTGTGAAAACTGGTCCCTGGGTTTCAAAAACCAATTGTATATTTTCAATAATTGTAAATATTACCTCATGTACAGATATATTACCAGGGAATATTGTCAGATCACCCCTGACACTTCTATAGCTGAGACCCTTGCTAGGTTGCAGTTGAACCCACGGGATAATTTTGATATGGACTGTTTCTGTTGTAGTTGCAGACAATATGAAAGTCTTGCTGCTTTTCCTGGTACTATTGATTCATCTGATTCTGTATTTGCTTTAAGCAATACATGGTCAGATGAATCACACATCCAGGTAGATGAATTCCAGGTACAATCACCAGAATCAAGTATAAAAAATACATTCAATGATAGTGACAGTCTTTTTTTCTACTGATTCAGGTGATACAGAAATGCCCAACACATTGTGCAGTGATTCACAATCTTTGGAAGGTGAATCACCTGCACAGGATATGTCAACATTAATGGAACCTCCATGAAAGTCAGTGGATGTCTGTTAATGACATTGTTGGGTAACATTCTGTAAATCAGACTGGTCCCAGTGATACCACATAATATGGAAAGTTTCAGTGATGCCACTTAATATGGAAAGTTTCAGTGATGCCACTTAATATTGAAAGTTTCAGTGATGCTGAAACCCAGGGACCAAAATGTAAATGTTTAAGATTCCCTTCTGAAGAGGATTTGTCAGGTAGCTCTTCCAAATCAGAAAATGAACATCAACATGCTCAATATATTTGTTTTTATTCCCTAGCCCAATAAAGTTGGGGAGGGGTTATAGCATTTCACCCAATCTCCATTTGTCTGTCCATTCAAACTTAAGACCATATGTTTTGAATAACAAGTCATTGATGGACAAGGTTTTGTCCATGGATACATCTTGAATAGTACTTGAAGTCAGTATATAGAATAGGTGGATTTGATCTACATTTCATGCATGAGTGACTCGGGTAAAAGTTTTTGTACATTGTAAGAATCCAGATCTGGGATACTACAACTCTCAGGGGAATAATGTGAAGTTACGAAGCTCCAGATAAAAATTAGGTCACTTTGACCTACATTTCAACATGAGTGACTTGGTTTTTGTGAGAGTCCAGTTCTGGGATACTACAAATGTACAGGAATTGTATGTAGATGCTTCCTATAAAGTTACAAAGCTGCAGATAAAAATTAAGTCACTTTGACCTACATTTCATGCATGATTGACTTAGGTTTTTGTAAGAATCCAGATCTAGAATACTACAAGTGTTAGATGAATAAAATTCTGTATAAAGATGCATCTTAAAAAGTTACAAAGGTCAAGAAAAAAATATATCAATTTGACCTACATTTCATGCATGAGTGAATTAGGTTAAAGTTTTTGTAACAGACTACAACTTGTAAAATATTAATCTTTCATCAGTAGATGCATATGTAACGGTTTATATTTATCCACCGTGAAATAAGTTCCAAGGGAACAAATTTCATAGCTCGCCCATTGAAATAATCTCCACCTGGAAAGTATTTACTGCTCACCTGGTGAAATAAACTCTAGACGGAATAAATCTCATAGATATATCAATAACATTTGTTTCATTTGGACCATATTTCATAGCAGGGATCCGGAAATGCAACTTTTTTGTCGGTCATGACCGAAATTCTGAACTTTTGACCGAACTGAATTTCCACCTTTTGGACATTCAAAAAAAATTGTATGTAGAAAAATTGGGCATTCTACAAGAAAATTATATTTTATTCCCACTGAGTTTTGTTAGTACCCCAAGAAGTCAATGCATTCATAATCGCTTCCGATTTTGTTGGAGGTTACAACACATGTTTCTTTTCCGGTTTACTTTCATTTTTGTCATCGAAGAAAACGTCAACTGAATTTTGACATTTGGACATCACTTGAATAAACATGAATTATCAACCGAATGAAGTACTTTCTTAATCGCAGTCGTCAAAATACGAGGCTGAAATCAAACATTTGCTTTGAATACGTATCTTAAATGGCCATCATTGAAAAAGGGGGGTGTACAGACGATGTTCACATTTTCAGTCACGTTTTATTACCCCACCAAAAATGATCAAAATGGGGTGGGAAAATTTCTGGATCCCTGTTTCATAGGATTCTATTTTGGCTTACACATACATGTATGCTATAGGTAGTATGATCCTGATTGAAATAAGGTTCCTACATTTCTTGCATGACTGACTCAAAGTGACAATCCAGATCTTGAATGGTACAACTGTGTACAGTGCTTGTAATAATAGACAAACATTGAACAACCAGGCCAGGGGATTACCTGTTGTTTCCGACTGCCCCTTCTCTTGTTAAATTTAAGGTTCAAATTTTATACTTGCCATCAAACTTGTAGCCAGTATAACAAATATATGTACAATATATATATATTAGGCGATGCCAAATTTGTCAGTTTCAATATATCAAAAATGAAACCTTAAATGGTGTTATGAAATAGGAAAAATCTTTTGAAAACACTGAAAAGACACCTGGATGAAGGATATCGCTATTACATCTGAATGTACATGTTATGTTTTATTTATAGTATATACCGTCCAAGGTTCCAAAGGAACAAATTTCATAGCTCACATTGGCCTATTTTTTTTGGGCCTTTTTAGCTCACCTGGCTATGCCAGGGTGAGCTATTGCCATCACTTGGCTTCTGTCGTCTGTCCGTCCGTCGTCCATCCGTCGTTAGCTCACTTTCAAAAATCTTCTCCTCTGAAACCACATGGTCAAATGGAACCAAACTTCAACTGAATCATCACTATGGCATGTAGTTTCAATTTTGTTATTTTCGATATCTTACGTCAAACAAAATGGCTGCTGTTACTAAAAATAGAACATAAGGGTAAATAACAGTTTTTGGCAAATACTGTGAAAGTACTATTGTTCGTGGGGTTCCAATTTTCGTGGATTTCGTGGTTCGCTTCAACCACGAAATTAAGTTCCCAACGAAATGCATTTTTCCGTAGGGTTTTAATGCATTGAATTCGAAACCACGAATTTAAAAACCAACGAAATTGTAAAAATTATGAAAACCACGAAAATTGATGTCCACGAATAAAAGTACTTCCACAGTAACTCAAAAACCGTTTCAGATATCAAAAATCTGACAGAAGTAAAAATGATCAGTATGAAAAGATCTACCCTTGCTGAAATTTTGAAGAAAATCTGATGACCCATCTTAGAGTTATTGCCCTTTTTCCATAAAATTTTCAAAATTTTGATGTTTTTTATTTTTTGTTAAAAAAGAGTATATCAGATAGAGGTTAAGTTTTTATTGCAGACATGTTCAGCATGTTAATATCTACCCACATGGAAATTTTGAAGAAAATCCAAGCACCTTTATATGAGTTATGGCCCTTTGTTGGTAAAATTTTTCGTGATTTCATACTTTTTGTCCTATATTTCAAAACTGCTTTGAGATAGAGGTCAAGTTTAAATTGCAAAAATGTTTAGCATGTCAGGAACTACATTTAATTGAACACACTCAATCCAAGATGGCCACCCGCTGGGAACTTAGTTTACAATTTGACGTAATTGGAAAATTCTGCAGAGAACTTCTTCTTGAGAACCATAAAATGGATTTGAACCAAACTTGGCATGAGGTGCTGACCAAGTATTGTTACTTTGGTGCCAATCCATCATCCAACATGGCCGCCAGCAGGTATCTTAATTTGAACATTGGACCCTATGGGAAAATGTCTTTTATTGCAGTGTGGAGTTGGTAAAACAATTCCCCGTGGTAGAGATGTATGCTCTTTATTTTTTATACCCCCGCCTTAAAAGGTTTGGGGTATATAGGATTCCTCTTGTCCGTCCGTCCATCTCTCCGTCTTTCCGTCCGTCACCCTTTGGTTTCCGAATTATACTTTGAGTTTGCTTTGAAGGAAAGTTTTAATATTTTGGGACAATGTTTATATTAATAAAATACAGGTCAACTTAGATTTTGACCTTGATTGGATTTTGTGTTCCAGAGTTATTGCCCCTGAATTAGGAAAATCTGTAAAATTTATGGTTTTTGGATGATAACTTGAGTTTGCTTTAAAGGAAAGTTTTAATATTTTGGGACAATGCTTATATTTATAAAATACAGGTCAATTTCGATTTTGACTGTGATCGGATTTTGCGTTCCAGAGTTATTGCCCCTGAATTTGGCAAAATCTGTAAATTTTATGGTTTCCAGATGATAACTTGAGTTTGCTTTGAAGGAAAGTTTTCTTATTTTGGGACAATGTTTATAGTCATTAAATACAGGTCAAGTTTGATTTTGACTGTGATCAGATTTTGCATTCCATAGTAATTGTCCCTGAATTAGGCAAAATCTGTAAATTTTATGATTTCCGGATGATAACTTGAGTTTGCTTTGAAGGAAAGTTTTAATATTTTGGGACAATGCTTATATTCATAAAATACAGGTCAAGTTCGATTTTGACCGTGATTGGATTTTGCGTTCCACAGTTATTGCCCCTGAATTTGGCGAAATCTGTTAATTTTATGGTTTCCGGATGATAACTTGAGTTTGCTTTGCAGGAAAGTTTTAATATTTTGGGACAATGTTAATATTTCTAAAATACAGGTCAAGTTTGATTTTGATTGTGATGAGATTTTGCATTCCAGAGTTATTGCCCCTGAATTAGGCAAAATTTGTAAATTTTATTTTTTCCAAATGATAACATGAGTTTGCTTTGAAGGAAAGTTTTAATATTTTTGGACCATGTTTATATTCATAAATACAGGTCAAGTTCGATTTTGATCGTGATCGGATTTTGCGTTCCAGAGTTATTGCTCCTGAATTTGTCAATATCTGTAAATTTTATGGTTTCCGGATGATAACTTCAGTTTGCTTTGAAGGAAAGTTTTCATATTTTTGGACAATGTTTATAGTCACAAAATAGAGGTCAAGTTGGATTATGACTGTGATCAGATTTTGTGTTCCAGAGTTATTGCCCCTGAATTAGGCAAAATATGTAAATTTTATGGTTTCCGGATGATAACTTGAGTTTGCTTTTAAGGAAAGTTTTAATATTTTGGGACTATGCTAAAACATTTCTAAAATACGGGTTAAGTTTGATTTTGACTGTGATCAGATTTTGCATTCCAGAGTTATTGCCCCTGAATTAGGCAAAATTTGTAAATTTTATTTTTTCCAGATGATAACGTGAGTTTGCTTTGAAGGAAAGTTTAATATTTTGGGACAATGTTTATATTCATAAAATACAGGTCAAGTTTGATTTTGATCGTGATCGGATTTTGCATTCCAGAGTTATTGCTCCTGAATTTGTCAATATCTGTAAATTTTATGGTTTCCGAATGATAACTTGAGTTTGCTTTGAAGGAAAATTTTCATATTTTGGGACAATGTTTATAGTCACAAAATAGAGGTCAAGTTGGATTTTGACTGTGATCAGATTTTGTGTTCCAGAGTTATTACCCCTATATTTGGCAAAATCTGTGAATTTTATGGTTTCCGGATGCTTTGAAGGAAAGTTTTAATATTTTGGGACAATATTTTATATTCATAAAATACAGGTCAATTTCGATTTTGACCGTGATCAGATTTTGCATTCCAGAGTTATTGCCCCTAAATGAGGCATAATCTGTAAATTTTATGGTTTCCAGATGATAACTTTAGTTTGCTTTGGAAGAAAGTTTTAATATTTTAGGACAATGTTTCTTATTATGAAATACAAGTCAAGTTAGATTTTGACAATGATCAGATTTTGCGTTCCAGAGTTATTGCCCTTGATTAAGGCAAAAATCAGTAAATTTTATGGTTTCTGGATAATAACTTCAGTTTTCTTTTAGGGAAAATTTTAAAATTTTGGAACAATGTTTTTAATTATAAAAAACAGTTCAAGTATGAATTTAACTGTGATCGTATTTGCATGCTGGAGTTATTGCCCCTTAAAGACACAAAATCTGTAGAAGTTATTGTTTCCAGATGATAACTTGAGTTTGCTGTGAAGGAAAGATTTAATATTTTGGGTATGTTACTTCCCATAAAATACAGGTTGAGTTTGATTTTCACCATGATCAGACTTTTGGTTCAGAGTTATTGCCCTTGATTTATGCAAAATCTGTATTTTTATGGTTTTCAGATGATAACTTGAGTTTCTTTTTATGGAAAGTTATATTTCGGGACTATTTATAAAATACAGGTCAAGTGTATTTCCACTGTGATCTAATTTTGCGTACCAGAATTATTGCCATTGAATCATGTGAAATCTAATGAAAAAGCTAATGGACAGCAAAATAGTTATCCAGGTTGCTGCAACTATTAGAATAGCCTATGGACGGGGGTATCTTTTGTGATCAGCAGATCACCTTTTTCTAGTCTTAGATATGGTGTACTTGTACATGAGATTGTATCTCATGTGTACACTTTGTTCAATAATTGCAGTTGGAGTTGACATATGTGTTATGATCTCATGTTCATTTACTTCATATCCTCTCGTAAAATATTTAATACAGGAGTTTGTCTTTTATTGCAGTGTGGAGTTGGTAAAACAATTCCCCGTGGTAGAGATGCATGCTCTTTATTTTTCTTAGATATGGTGTACTTGTACATGAGATAGTTTCTCATGTGTACACTTTGTTCAATTACTTTTACTTAAATTTATGTAAATTCTTAAACCTAAGGATAAACTCCCTCCATCGTAGTTTTGTCCTAAGCTTTAACATGTTTAATTGATATTACTGATTATTCGGATTTCGTTTGGTTCATGCATTTTAAACAATTTTTGAAATTATGGATTTCCTTTGTTTGGGTTCTAGTTCTGCTGATTAGGAATTAATTTCCGAAATGGCCACACAGCTCATTGAATTATTGCAGTTGGAGTTGACATAAGTGTTATGATCTCATGTTCATTTACTCCATATCCTCTCGTAAAAAATACAAAGGACTTGAAAACCACTGAATGGATTTGAACCAGACTTGGCATGAATGATGCTTATGAGGTGCTGACCAAGTGTTGTTACTTTGGTGCTGACCCATCATTCAACATGGCCGCCAGCAGGGATCTTAATTTTAACATTGGACCCTATGGGAAAATGCATACAAAGAACTTCTTCTTGAGAGCCACTGCATGGATTTGAACCAAACTTGGCATGAATGATACTCATGAGGTGCTGTTATTACTTTGGTGCCAATCCGTTATCTTGCATGACCAACAGCATTGGAACCTATGGGAAATGCACTCAAAGATCTTCTAGAGAACTGCTGAATGGATTTAAATCAATCATTACATGAATGATGCCTGTCAGGTGCTGACCAAGTGTCACCAGCTGTGAACTTAATCAAACAAAAGATCTACTTCTAGAGATCTGCATAATAGATTTAATCCAAACTTTGCATAAATGATGCTTATGAGAAACTGACCAAGTGTTTTTACATCAGTGCTGATCTATCATCCAACATGGCCGCCAGTGATGAATTGAACAGTAAGGTTAAATGCATACAAAAATATTATGGAAAACCACCAATTGGGTTCAATTTAGACATTGCATTTTTTTATACGACCACAAAAAATTTTTGTGGTCGTAAAATGGTATGGTGCTGTCGTCCGCGTCGTCGGCGTCGCCGTTGTCGTCATCGTCAGTGTCTGTAGACACTTTTGTTTTTGGTCAATAACTTAAGCTCCAGTTGATCAATTCTTATGAAATTTTAACACAATGTTCCCTGGCACAAAAGGAAGGCTTGGCTAAGTTTTGGTCATTTTCTTAAAAAGGGGCCATAAAGGGTTAAGTTTTTCGTTTTCACATATTTGACTGTAGAATCTTTATTATATATCGGATTTTGATGGGGTTTCTTTCAAAGTGCTCCTGAGGAAATTTCCAATCAGTAGTATGCCAATGGATTTCATGTGGCATGTACTGTTCACGAGATAAATGGGGCCCAAAAGGGGTGAATTTCAAAAAAATTAATTTCTTAGCTCACCTGACCCTTGGTGTCCGTCGTCCGTCCGTCCGTCCGTCCGTTAAACTTTTCACATTTTCATCTTCTCCTCTGAAACCACTGAAGCAAATTCAACCTTTACAGATTTGAGGTTCTAAAGGTCCTTTACAAAAATTGCTCATTTTGTTCCAATCCGATAAATAACATGGCTGCCAGCCCGGAACTTAGGATTAACATTGGACCCTATGGGAAAATGATGTATGGCAGGTCCTTAACAAAGATTGCTCATTTCGTTACAATCCCATAAAAAACATGGCCGCCAGCACGGAAGATAGTTTAACATTGGCACTATGAGAAATTCACATTTTCATCTTCTCCTCTGAAACCACTGAAGCAAATTCAACTAAACTTTACAGGAAGTTTTTTGTCGGATCAGAAGGAAATGAGCAAACTTTGTTAAGGATCTTTAGTACATCATTCCTGTAAAGTTTCGTTGAATTTGCTTAAGCTGTTTCAGAGCAGAAGATGAAAATATGATTTTCCCCAAAGGGTCTAATGTTAAACCTAAGCTCGTGTTGGCGGCCATGTTTTTTATCCGATCAGAAAGAAATGAGCAATCTTCGTAAAGGACCTTCCATACATCATTCATGTAAAGTTTGGTTGAATTTGCTTCAGAGGTTTCAGAGCAGAAGATGAAAATGTGATTTTCCCATAGGGTCCAATGTTAAACCATGTTGTGTGCTGGCAGCCATGTTTTTTTATTGGATAGGAAAAAATGAGCATTCTTCCTAAAGGACCTTCCATACATCATTCCTGTAAAGTTTGGTTGAATTTGCTTCAGAGGTTTCAGAGCAGAAGATGAAAATGT
>MJUU01048080.1:6808-25832 GCA_002080025.1 Modiolus philippinarum | reverse complement strand
TTGCAGTTGGAGTTAACATATGTGATATGGTCTCATGTTCATTTACTCCATATCCTTTCGTAAAACAAAAAAAAATGTATCATCATTGCACTTTACATGAAGGCTGATACATGAATCATCTCCTAAATGCTTTACGCCATAACTAAATTTTAACAATTTTTCATATTGGCAGTATTTGGCATTGCACAATATCATGTTCTTCTTTCATAATTGATGATGTTGTTATACCAAATCTATTTAGAAGTATTTCAATTGAAATTTCATATGTAAGAAGGCTTGATATCATAGTCAACGGAAATTATGTCCTTAGCTAGCTGTCAGTACTTGCGAGCATTTGTCCGGACAGTACCTGTATGTATTGTCTTCATGTTTTATGTACTTAATTGTAAGGGTACTCGTCTTGATAAGTTGGACTTTTTTCTAGTTTGATTTTTACTGTGAGTCTTTTTGTGTATTTATTTTTAGCCATTCACCACAAATAGGGGGAGGTTTTGGATCCAAGAAAACGAGTTTAACCCCACCGCAATTTTTGCACCTGTCCCAAGTCAGGAAAATGTTGGTCATTAGCTTGTCCTTGTCTTCTTATAAAATTTTAGTTTCTGGATATTTGGGTTTTTGGATGTGGTTTGTTTCCATTGATTTATTCACTTTTTTACCTTTTCGGGGCCACTTAGGGCTTACTATATGGTGTGAGGTTCCTCACTGTGTTGAAGACCATATGGTGACCCCTAGTTGTTTTGTTTTTGGTCGTTTTAACCTGGATAAGGGATGTTGTCTCCTTGACATTTACCCCATTTCCTTTCTTTTTCATCTCTCATGAAATTAGGTCTCTGAAAACCATATTTTCCGCGGGAGTGGCTTATATATCAATTTACAATTTAGTTCATATCTCGGTCAATTGACATGGCGGTATCATGTAACCTCGTGTATGCGTACATCTCTGATGGTAAGTCAACATCCAGGCAAATTTATGTCACTTTGACCGACATTTTCTGCCTGCTTGACTTGATTTTCGTTTGAATCCACTTTTCCTAAAACTAAGAAAAAATAAACTTATTTTTGTCATTAAGGATCCGTTGTCTGAAAATCCCGAAGGTCACGGTGCTACAATTGTACACATTGTTTTAAAATCGAAAAGGTGCCGTTACTAGTCATTCATTTTCAAACCAATTTTATTGGCCTTAAATGAAATTTGAAACTGTACTAGAATTTCAAAAGATGCCTACAGATGTTTTCTTCCAATGTATGTAGAAGTAGTTATGTAGAACGATTTCAAATAGAAAATTATCATAAAAAATGTATCCTCATTTTCGCGTACCATTGACAGTCCATTCGTTAGGAAGCATACCAAAGCAATTTCTGTACACGTATATAACTGTTGATTTGATCTTGTTTTGAATCATACACCAGGGCGTTCCGTAAGACCAATATATGATATATTTACCTTTCCTCCTTACATTGTTTATATGGGTATCCAAGCTGTTGACATAACGTTCATCAAATAGGATCCGTTACTTATTCCCGAAGGACCACGTAACGCGTATTTGATCTCGAAGGTTCCGTTTTGGATATACACCGTGGACCAGCCACTTGTAATAACTGCGAATGATGGCACGTTGCTAAGGGAATAAACCGGGAAGTCAAGAAATTATGTGGCGGTGCGCAAAAGTTCCATGGGATAACTTGGCATGGAGAACTTAGTGACAAAGCTGTCTCAATCAAAACGCATTGTTATTATGCAATGAAATACTGTGATGGTTCTCCGGGAATATTAAAATTTCTTTTGGACAATATTGTTTTCCATTATCAAAATAATCATACGTATTGTTTGCCATCTTCCAGATGTAAAACTGATAGTGCATACGATTGTGATTATTTATTAACAAACTTGTTCTCGTCTTGATATAGCCGAAATATTGCTGAGTAGACATTAAACAATATTCAATCAATCTTTGGGGACATAGAGTATAAAAGGAGATCGCACATGTCGATTTTAGATTGGAACGAAAATATTGATAGGGAATGTACATCTGTAACTTTAGTGGAAGATCCACGTCATCCCAGAAGACGAACAGGAAAACGTGTTCTAAAGAGAAAAACCCAGGAATATGTGATAGACATCTGGATCTAGGTGAAAGAATACTTTTTCTCCGGACATTAATTTCATGTCAATGATTTACGGCTGTGATTTATTATTCTCGAAAAAGTAAGTCATTTGCACTGGTTGTTTTGATTACCTTTTAATTATTAAAATGAATGAATCGTCTGCTGTAAATGAAATCCATACACACTCTTTGCTTTGTTTACGTTTTACTGCATGCTTTTACCATGTGAACAGGTAGAATTATGCTCTCTTTATAGCTATTTATAGCTTACACATAATAAGCTCCGCCCGGTAATTTCATGTCGGTAGGAACTACCGCAAATGCCGGGTTAAGTGACATGATATTAAGAAACTTTTGTTATAGAGGTTTTGAAATCTAAATTTAACTCACTTTTTAATATACAAGTTGCAAATAAATAATAAACTCCATGGAATACAGTCAGACGTCGGTAAACAAGTCAGTTCCTGTGGTAGAAACCGTAGGGAACAGGTAGTGTTGACCCGATGTCGTATTGGACATACTAGAACAACACATAGTTTTATCCTCAACATTGATGATCGACCTGAATGTATTCCATGCAATTGTCCTTATACAATTCAACATGTTTTAATTGAATGTGTAGATGTTGCCGATATCAGGCGTGATTTTTATTCAGCTGATTGTCTTAAAGACCTATTTACAAATGTCGCTGGCGACAAAATCGTTCAATTTTTAAAAGCAATCAGTTTATTTAGTCAGATTTAAACAGATCAATCTTAAACTAGTTTCTAATTTCTAATATTGTTAATCAAACCATAATTTATTTAATTATGTTTTTAACACTTTACACACTTCTTTTACTTGTATAAAGCTATATGGTTTTATATAGATATTTTATGTATTTATTAAAATTGTTTAGTATATTCAACAGTTCTCGCCACAATATAGCTGAGATATTGCTGAAGTTGGCGTAAAACATCAATCAATCAATTAATATACAAGTAGCAAATCAGTCATTGCAGTGTTTGTCTCTTGAAAGTTTTTGGAAACATTTCCTTTTTATTGCAACAGTCACTAACATTTTCATTAGCACCATGCCATTAATTTAATCCTGATATAATGTTGATCAACGGCAAAATCATGATATTGTTGCATAAAAAAAGACAAATTTTTGTTGTTCATAGTTTGAAACTATTGTTACAATGCTTTCTGGTAAATCCATGTTTTCTCATAGATCTTAGAACATGCAGTTTTATTATTCTCTCAAAGGTTACCTTCACAAATTAAAGCAACTTTGGGATAATCTAAGAAATCATTGGCATCAACTGAGAATACAAATAAAATGTTCACGATTTTGTCTTTACATTGACAGACTAAAATTATACCTTGTCACCAAAACATATATGCATCGTCGTCAAGAAGTAGTCTGAAGTATTTTGTTCAGATGTTGATGACACGTGTGACACTGCTTCAAAAAACACAACAAGGACGATTTGAAACACCCAAATTTGTTGTACATCTTTGAAAGCAGTCCACTTCTCGATGGTTTTATTATGTATCCATCACGGAGAACAGCCGGCAACAGGTCACTGACTATTTTCAACTTTTAAAACAGAAACGGTCATTGACACTAAGTTGTTAATCTGTTACCGGACTTTCTTCTCATGCTCTGCCGCCGTGCGCGGTCCCGGCTGAAGAATAGGCCCGCAGCATCCTCTGAGCTTGGAGTATGAGCCATCCTAACAGAGGACCCCGAGGGAACCCCGGGATATAGAAATAGGACCCAGTATCTCCGGCTTGCGGGGTGTGACCCCTCCTAAACGGAGGCTGACCCCGAGGGTCCCGGGATATAGAAATAGGACCCATTCCGTGGTTGTGCGGGATTAATAAATACACAACCCATCTTTCGGATGGGATGTAAACTCAGGTCCACGTGTTGGAAGAAATGCCACGCTTCCTGCACGTTAAAGAACCCTTGTAGCAAGCTCCTTTTGGGGTGGTCCGTAGGTGATCGGCTACAAGGCTAAATTCCCCGCCCTTGACGATTTCACCCTACTTTTCCAGTGGCAGTCAGAATTTCCCGTCCCATGGCCATTTCCATACCCCAAAGTGATTATTTATCAACAAACTTGTTCTCGTCTTGATATAGCTGAAATATTGCTGAGTAGACGTTAAACAATATTCAATCAATCAATCAATCTCATGCTCTGCTTATTAAGAGTTTGTTACCATTCCATTTGACAGTAAAAAATGTCAAGAAACTTCGCCCGATAAAAAGTATTAGACTGATTCTATAGGTAGCACGATACTAATTACTTTGCGGGAACCAGTTCAAAATTTTGTGTACCCTACATTCAGATTCACAGTGAAGACCAAAGGTTAAATATGATTGGTTTATATTGTTAAAATTTATGCCTTATACTATCTCAAGACTGAATAGTGAATAAGGTTTCAAAAATAACAAAAGAAATTTTAATTTAGTTAAGAATGAATTTTTGAGAATTTTTTAAAATATATTCCTCATTTTCAATGAATGGCGGTAAAATTTAAACTGTTAACACAGTGGGTCTGTTTGACTCAGTATAGCTTGAAAGGGAATTGGTCATGAATATATTTCACACTTATTCTTGGAATGGCATTATAAAGTTCTTCAACAATTGATATGACTTCGCTTTGGGTTCTTGTTTTAAATCAGTAAATTTTCTGAAAATGTTACTATTGTCGCCTATGGAAAAATAATTAGTACCGTGCTACCTATAGGCTGAAATGAGACATTATAAAATTTTCATTTGATTATATCTAATCTTACTCTGTAGTGCTCAGTGTTATGGATTTCACTGATTTATGGAAGAATGATAAGTCAAAAGGTTAAAAAAGTCTTAGAAATAAGGAAATATTGCTGACTCAGCAATTTTAGATCTTTATGGATATGCTCATATAGTTTGGGCTACTACATATAGTGGAATCAGTCAATGGCCATTATTTTGGTTCAAAAGTGTCTAATAGCCTTTGTTCTTACTTTACGCAATGATTCGCTGCAATATTTGTGCTAAGAATTTTGTCGCGACATATTATAAAGGGAGAAAATTGTTCGCAAATTATGAAAAATGAGTGAAGTTCAAATTTTGACCAAATTTTCCATTCATGATGTAAAGTTTTGGTATATTATGTCTAAAAATGTTGATTACAATACACTTTTTAAATTTCAGTCAACAAACTGGATTTAAATGCTAAATTAAATCTTCAGTTATGAAATGTGATGCCAAAAATGGGTAAATTATGGATATAAATTTTGACCGCCATTAGATAAAAATGTATCTTTTGCTAAGTAGTTGTAGTGAAAATGTAAAATGGTGCAAGCCATAAGTAGAAGGAAGACTTAGCTGTAAATAAATGAAAACAAAGAGTATATTGAACCAGGTTTAGAACTCCCTACATAAGCTGATATAAATTCATGGGGTCTGTTTTAGTTATTGCACTCCTGACTATGTAATAGAAGTCCTCTTATAGTACATTCTGCAAGGGAAAAACTGGAAGTAAACCTGATAGGAGGCCAATCTTATGTTTAATGTTATCATTGGGAGATTTTGTCAGGCACATTTTAGAATCTTGGCCAATTTAAGGCCTGCTGTAAGCTATGGGGTGGTCATTTGTTTGAAAATACAGAAATCCAATTTAAGATGATATTTAAGACAGTAGTCAAGAATCTAACATACCAGAGATGATATAGATTGTATTTCTTGAAACAGCTGTTACTAGTACTTTATTTGAATGCAGTGATTTCACCAAGAAATTCTCCTTACTCATTTTGAGGTCTGTTTGAAATGAGGGTTTCCAACCATCCAACATTGCCTATGGGGGTTGGCATTTGAAATCCAATATTGGGTCAAGGTCAAATGGTGAATTCAAATGAACTTTATTGAATTAAAGTCAGAAATGAGTAATCTTGCTCCAGGAAGTGTTTCCATTAGTTTTGTACTCAATGTGTATTCCTATAGGTAGCACGGTACTAATTACTTTGCGGGAACCAGTTCAAAATTTTGTGTACCCTACATTCAGATTCACAGTGAAGACCAAAGGTTAAATATGATTGGTTTATATTGTTAAAATTTATGCCTTATACTATCTCAAGACTGAATAGTGAATAAGGTTTCAAAAATAACAAAAGAAATTTTAATTTAGTTAAGAATGAATTTTTGAGAATTTTTTAAAATATATTCCTCATTTTCAATGAATGGCGGTAAAATTTGAACTGTTAACACAGGGGGTCTGTTTGACTCAGTATAGCTTGAAAGGGAATTGGTCATGAATATATTTCACACTTATTCTTGGAATGGCATTATAAAGTTCTTCAACAATTGATATGACTTCGCTTTGGGTTCTTGTTTTAAATCAGTAAATTTTCTGAAAATGTTACTATTGTCGCCTATGGAAAAATAATTAGTACCGTGCTACCTATAACCTTGGTACGAGAAGGCAGGGAATCAGTCTAAAAAGGAACTTCCGGTTTTCATATTCGGTTTGGGTGCATCAAATTCCGACCAGATTTGAAGAGATCGTTTTGTATTTTGTCATCTTCTCTGCGCCCAAATGAATATAATATTTATAATACAGATGAAGATATTATTTTTTGGAATCATTTTGGGTGGGAGTCGGACGGAAAAAATAAAAATAAAAGACCATTTTGAAATTTTATTTTTATTTTGAAAACAGCAAAATTAGGGTCGGCGGTCCCGTAAACCAACTAATAAAAAAACTCTGGCCTTATGAAAGCTGTACGTAGGTGATACAAATTTCCTTGAAGTTTGCATGGTTTGAAAGTGTTCATTTCTGAATACTTGACAAGTCTGATATGACATTGTGAAAACTTCATTGTTGGAAATATTACATGTGGTCTGCATACTTGTATTTTGCGGTACTACATTGTCTAATGCACTAGTTGAAACAGGCGTGTTTTGAATGTTTTGAATTTTCTTTTGAAGACTAAAGTTAAAAAAAATTGTTGTTTTCACCTTAAACTTATTTTAATTGTAAATATAACAAATTGGATAAGACATTAAATTTTGTATTCTCACCATTTAGCTATTGGTGATAAATTTCACTTCTCGTCTAAGTGTTCTTCAATTTTAACTGAATTACTATTCATTCGACTGATTATTTGCCATAGTCTATTCCGATTTCTATATAGTTCAGTATTTGACTGATTTTTTCTTCTGTGTAATCATAGAGCTACTGACTTCTTAGTCTGCATTGCTAATCAAGCTAATCCTAATTTGGAATTTGAGCTAAAAAGTCCCAAAACGAAGTTGAATTATAGGATATTAAAAAGGGGCAACAAGTAAATAAAATTTGATAAAATTCTAAGAAGAACGTGTCAAATCTTGACGTTATAAAATGTATGTTGTGATGGGAGTCTATTTTATTTCAAATTGAACTATAAAGAAAAAGCTGGTCAAAAAGTGACCATAGCAAATAAAATGTCGAATTACAAAATCGACTAAATAGTCAAAATGTAGACTAACAACTTATACAGCTGTAGTCAATAGCTAAATAATTACGCACCAGGCGGTCGCCCCGGGGGTTGAAAAAAGAGGATTCCAAGTTAGGAGTGGAAGGAAAATTCGCCGAGCGGAGCCAGGCTAGAAAATACTTTGCGTATTTGTTAGTAAATCATTGGATTGATTGATTGAATATTGTTTAACGTCTACTCAGCAATATTTCAGCTATATCAAGACGAGAACAAGATCACTTTGGGGCATGGAAAGGGCCATGGGACGGGAAATCTGACTGCCACTGCAAAAGAAGGGTGAAATCGAAAAGGGCGGGGAATTTAGCCTTGAAGCCGATCACCTACGGACCACTGAAAAAAGAGCTTGCTACAAGGGTTCTTTAAAGCACAGGAAGCGTGGCATTTCTTCCAACACGTGGACCTGAGTTTACATGCCATCCAAAAGATGGGTTGTGTATTTATTCATCCCACACAACCACGGAATGCGTCCTATTTCTGTATCCCGGGTTCCCTCGGGGTCCTCTGTTAGGAAGACTCATACTCCAAGCTCAGAGGATGCTGCGGGCCTATTCATAAGCCGGGACCGCGCACGGCATTGGAGTATACATTAAAAATACATGTATGTCCAAAAAAGGGGAGGGGGTTTCAACTCCCGGACCACCATTAGATTTGCCAATGCGCAGAGAAAAGTTCAGTCTGATACTGAACTATATAGAAATCGGAACAGACTATGGTAAATGATCAGCTGAATGAATAGAATAGAATAGAATATTTTATTAATCAAATTATAGAGCCCATGTAGAGCATAATTTTATTTGTGTGTATAAAGAAATATATCTGAATAAATCACTGAAAAAGACAAATCAACTTATAAATTAATGAGCATGATTCACACCAATAGCAAGTTAAAAAGAGTAAAAGAATTCATCCAGTTGACACACTCTGTATTTATTTTTATAAATTATTTCAATCAGAATGAAGTTCCGTGCCAAATTCTGCATCAGTGAGCACTCAAATATCAGGATTATGACAGTTGATTTAAAACAAACTTAATGTATTGGTTCTCGGGCGAAATGTTTTAAAAATACACAAAGGAGGAAAGTGATTATTTTCTTTTTATTTTTCCTGAAAATATATGGGCACTTTTTCACAGTGCCAAAAAAAGAAAGATTTAAAATGTAGTTATATGACATTTTTTGTTTCTATTTATAAGAAAATGTCATTAAATAAAGGTTTTTTTCCATCATCAGAGAACATGAGCAAAGGCCCAAGAACCAATAACTTTTTTTACATACCCTTATCCAATGGTTTTATCTATAGAATTACTTTCATTTCTACAATTTTTTGTCCTTTGGCATTATAATTTATCATGACTGGGAATTTTGGAAGAAGGCATGCTTCCATCTGATCTGGATCTGTTTCTCCGATGTTTAATTGGTCTAGTAAACTCATGATTTGCTGCGTGAATATGGTGAATGTGTTTACGCTGTTATTTTCCAACAGCAGGATTGTAGCTACGTATCTTTCACGAGAGCCCGTTTTAAAAGATGTACCACAGTTAGGACACCTGTCCCCAACCAGCTTTCTGTTATAACAGCCTTGTTTTATGCATGATCTGAAAAATAAAGTGCACGCATAAAGTATAGACCACAAATGACTAATTGTTGGTACTCGTAGAAGTGAATGTTGTGTTTCATTATTATAAAGATATCACATTAGGTAACCAAACTATAGACCAACATTTAAACAGGACTTGCGTAAAGAAATGGACAGGCCATTGCTATACGATTCACTGAATATGGAGAAAATCAAATACTATGTACTAACTAAATTTGCAGTTTTTTTATGTTTAAATCCTTTGTGGGGAAAGTTAACAAAAAACTAGCTACTGAGCAACATGTTTTTATTTGGAATCCAATGAAATAGAAAACACAACAAATCTTACAAAAAATTAAATCAAAAATTTTTAAATTTCCCTTTTTTGGCCCTTTTTATTGAAGAATGGGTAAATACTATCCCTCATTTGTTGACACACTACACATGCATAATTAAATAAGAAACAAAATAAAAGCAATCACATCATAATTCAATAAATAAATAAATAATAAAGTGTAACCATATATGAGAAATCACAAAAAAAACTTAACCATGTATGAGAAATCACAAAAAAAAACTATCAGTAATAGGCCCTTAATTTTGAATAGGTTGTGGTTTAATTTCTTACTTAAAATGTATCATTTTGTGGCTAGGTAATTTTTGTTAAAATTGTATTTTTTTTCCGGTATAGCTGAGCGAATCCAGACAATTTACTTACTTGTACATGTATATGTTGTTTATGCCTATGATTTTAGCACAAGGCACTGCTTCCCTGTCATCACCTGAATTGTCATCGCTGATATCCCCATCAATAGGTGCTTTCTAAATTGGTAACAGTAATAATTGATGAATATTGGTTTAAAATTACATAAAATGTTTTTTTCCTATGCTTTGATAATTATATATAACAGCTCATTTATCTTATGCCTTACTTCTCCAAGCAGTACAACTTTTATGTTTCCAAGGGTGGAATTAAAATGGTGTTGTTCAATGTAAGTCATTTTATATCTGTGAGATATTTATAATGCTATTGTGGTCAACCAAATCCTTAGGACACTTTACAATTCTGTCACAAAATAGTTATATTCTAATATGTTGGGATATTCATGTAATTGGATTACAAATATATTTGTTCTTGCATATTACATGGAATTTTGTTCGTATTAGAAATGAAGTTTATGACAAAGCTGTTTGTTAGAAAAAAATGTTATTGTGATTACCTCAATTGCTGTTAGTAATGGCTGGTATGCAATTATTAAAGCTGTCTAATGTGTCAGTAACATTAAAGTTGAGCAACTTAACATGCTGTTTGGTATCTAGTGGTTCCTTTGCAAGGTCCCGCCGTAAGGATACAGCAATTTTTGATGATTTGTCTTTGATTTTAACCATTCTGAATGGTATCTCTTCTCCTGTGGCTTGGACAGTTTTAACTTGTGTAGGGTTAACCTGTCAAAAATAAATTGATATGCAATACTTTTCAAAAATAATAAGCTATAGTTGTTTCTGTTTAGTAATGTTTGGTTTTAAATGTTTGTTAAAATGCAATATGGTAGATGCATAAAGATAATATTGGTATTAATGTTTTTTAATGTTTTTGTGACTTACACTTTACTGTGGTAATTTGATACATTTGTTTATTGACAAAATCAGAGTGAACTATTAGGGAAAACATTAAAGGTTATCATATCTGCTGCAACTGGTTGTACATTTATACAACTTGGAAATTTATATTGTAGTTTAAGGCTAATGGGGTATCACTATTGTTGTTAAATACTGTAAACTAATTAATTTTGGCGCGCGAAAAACTTTCACACTTTTCGCGAGCTGAAATAAATCGCGGAAGTTTATATCCGCGAAAAGGTTTGGGTTCATATGAATATAATTGCAAGGATTAAAAATTCGTGAAAGTTTGAACTAGTCCAGAGAACAAAAAACGCAAAAGTTTGCTGTCGCGAAATTTTCTTGGTTTACAGTAGTATTTTCCTGTTTGTTCAGGTTTGATCGCATGTTTTGTAGAATAATTTTTATTCACAGGGAAATGACGAAGAAACAAGAATTCTGGTTGGCCTTTTATACGTTTTAGAAATATTTGGTTTCATGTGTTTGGACAATGAACAAGTTGTGTTCCTTCCGTTACAGTGTAGGATTCCTTACAATTATCTCAATGAGTACCCTGTTTTAGTTATCTGTTTTTTGTTGTCTCGTTTCTATATACAGTCTTTGTCGGGCAACAGATGACAGTGGTTGCATGGAAATTTTGCAAGTTATTTTTATGTTTGTTGATCTAACCCCGCATTCGCAATAATGCAAAGAGGACGAATGTGGCGTTGATCGGAATCTAACAAGTGATTCTACTTAAACCGGTGCTAGGGGCCGTCTTGGACTCACTATTATGTATGAGTGATTGCTCATCTTTGAAGGCCTCATGACTTCAAGATGAAGAATGACAATAAAAGTGTCGTTCACTTGTTTGTTTCACCACGTATTTATTGGGACTTTGTCTCATGCACATTTACTCCATATCCCCTTTTTATTCATTGTCATTCACAAATTAACCCAGTAATTTTTGTATCAGGCCTGTTCACTTATCAACATTTATAAAGCTGTGTACATCAAAGGAGATTTGTTCAAAATAACGATAAAATTATATCTGAAATAAGTTTGTAAATGTTAGGTAACATGTGACTAAATACCGAAGTTACTGTGAATTTAAATTCTGCATATGCGCATTTCGACAACTTATGTCTCTTCAGTGCAGATAAAATCTAAACGTTTGGAAGACCATATTCTCAAAGATGTTTAAAAACTGAGAGAGAACAAATAACCAATATGATCTAAACGTTAAGCCAAAATCAGCTAAGGACAGAGCTTTGCATGAGGGAGATACTCCTTAGTTTTCAACAAAATTTACAAAAATTTAGAAATTGTAAGGTTCCAAATAGTATAATTAATATGAAGTTTGCTACATTTATAGGCAGCATTAAACTTGTATGGGTAAACAGGGAAAGGTTAAGAAAACCATGCAAGTGTTGAAAATATTGTATAAATACCTTGTACAGAATTCCTTCAAAAGTTACTTGTTGGTTTTTTGGGACTGGTAGCTGCTTCTTAAATTGACATTTCCTTCGTAGCTTTAGTTAGTAATGATGTACAATTCTGCATTATTTCTTGTGGTATCCAGTTGTGTAGTTGTTAGGAAATTTGAGTTTTGTTTGTAAGTACAATTTGCCTGTGAAAAAAAACAAAACTTTATTACTATGTAATGGTATTGTGGATTCTTAAAATCGTCAGTAAATTTCTCTTGATGCAACCTAGCATTCAAGGACTACTAAAAAAATAACCAATACATACTGATTTTGTAATATATCCTAGAGCCATGTTCTTTTTGGCCGACGGAAAAATTTGTAAACTTTTAGTGAAGGACTTTCCATACAATGTCTTAAAAGTAATATATGTAATTTAGAATATTAAACTAGAGGCTGGTTTAATTACCCACAATCATTGTACATGTACATATTGTTCCCCCATAGGGTCCAATATTAAATTAAGATCGACGGTGGCGGCCATCTTGAATTCCTGATCGGCACCAAAATCACAAACTTTCATCCTCTGATACCAGTAAACCTTTGTTTAAGTTTTATTTAATTTGGTCTAGCAGTTTCCAAGAAGATTTAACATGTTTTTCCCGGGGTCCAATGTTAAACAAAGATCCAAGGTGGCCGCCATTTTGAATTTTCGATCGGCACGAAAATCACAAACTTTCATTTCCTCATGCCAATTAACTTATGTGTCCAATTTTGTTTCATTTGGACTAGTGGTTTTCGAGAAGAAGATTCAAATATGTTTTTCCTAAAGGGTCCAATGTAAATCTAAGATCCATGGTGGCGGCCATCTTGAATTTCAGAATGGCACTAAAATCCAAAACTTCCATCCTCTCATACAAATGAACATTTGTGTCAAGTTTTGTTTAATTTGGTCCAGCGGTTTCCGAGAAAAAGATTTAAACATGTTTCTCCATTAGGTCCAATGTTAAACTAAAATCCACGGTGGCGGCCATTTTGAATTTCCGATCAGCACCAAAAACACAAACTTTCATCCTCTCATACCAGTTAACATTTGTATCAAGTTTTGTTTAATTTGATCAAGCGGTTTCCTGAGAAAAAGATTATAACATGTTTTTCCCATATAGTCCAATGTTAAACTAAGATCCACGGTGGCGGCCATCTTGAATTTTCGATCGGCACAAAAATCACAAACTTTCATCTCCTCATGCCAAAGAACATTTGTGTGAAGTTTGGTTTCATTTGGCCCAGTGGTTTCAGAGAAAAGATTGAAATGTAAAAGTTTACGAACGGACATTCAAATTGTTCCAAGTCTTAACTTTCTGGAATTTAAAGAATTTAAGATA
Source organism: Modiolus philippinarum (assembly GCA_002080025.1). NCBI lineage: Eukaryota > Metazoa > Mollusca > Bivalvia > Mytilida > Modiolidae > Modiolus > Modiolus philippinarum. Next base: position 12,235 of record MJUU01048080.1, on the reverse strand, counting down.
TAATAAAAAAAAACATTTTTTAAAATTGAAAGATGAGAGATAAATGTGTGAATTAAAGCAAGATATCAAGATGACAGATTTTAAGCAAAGAAGTCACTTGGTGATTATAAACAATCAGACTAATCACATATTAAGAAATGTTTGCTGCAAAAATTAAAAGACAATAAAGGTACTTGTTCAATATTTTTAATGCTTTAAGGATGTAGTAAGGTGAAATTAAATAAATCTACGATTTTGAATTGATACCATCAAATGAAAGAGCATTGGTGAAGGAATAAAATCAGCTAAAAATATTGATAGGTCATGGGCTTTGTTTTTAAGATATTTCACATTTTAAAATATAGCGGGAAAAACTCTCTTTGACTTTTACCTTAGTATAACATTGAAACATTATTGATTCCTTTCACATGGAAGGAAAATCTACAATCTAGTGAAACCTTGGTTACTGACTTTAAATGACCTACTGAAGACTTTGATGACTAGAAAATCGGGTGTAATGGGGCAAAATATATTACACTGTAATGATGGGTAAAATCCGAGAAATCCGAATGACATTTAAGAATTTCAAAAAAGCTCACCTTACTACATCCTTAAAATAGATAAAAAGGGGTACGAATGTATTACTGTACGTAGCAATTTACATGTATATGAAGGACTATTGTGGCAGGCATAAGATCCTAATTTAAATTTAAATTCAAATTTACATCATTGGAAAGATTATAAACTGCTATTTTTTTGTAGGGAAGATGGTATGCGACAGCTAACATCGGGGTTTTGAAAATTACATATTTTGTAATAAAATTTCCGTAAGTGTGAATACCTTTGGACTAATTTTTGTAAATTTTCTTGAAACTAAGGAGTATCTCCCTCATGCAAAGCTCTGTCCTTAGCTGATTTTGGCTTTCTATTTAGATCATATTTGATTATTTGTTGTCTATCAGTTTTAAGCATCTTTGACTTAATGGTCTTCCAAACATTTAGATTTTATCTGCACTGATGAGACATAAGTTATCGAAATGCGCATATGCAGAATCAAAATTCACAGTAACTTCGGTATTTAGTTATTTGTTACCACCGGGTCGATGCCACTGCTTGTGGACTGCTAGTCCCCGAGGGTATTCACCAGCCCAGTAGTGAGTACTTCGGTGCTGACCCGAAAGCCGATTATATTTGGAACCTGACAATATCTAATTTTTGTAAATTTTGTTGAAACTAAGGAGTATATCCCTCATGCAAAAATCTTTCCTTAGCTGATTTTGGCTTTCTATTTAGATCATATTTGATTATTTGTTGTCTATCAGTTTTTAAACATCTTTGACTTAATGGTCTTCCAACCATTTAGATTTTATCTGCACTGAAAAGACATAAGTTGTCGAAATGCGCATATGCAGAATCAAATTCACAGTAACTTCGGTATTTAGTTATTTGGACTACGGACTTTTCAATCAATGAACTGGTAATGCAATTCTTAATGTCAATTTTCCATTTCTATGTGCCTATAGAGAAATATGAAATCAGAAAACAGAATCACAGTAAATGAGGTCTATGCTGCCCGATACACCCATGGTTTGATACATGTATATACTGGCAGATAAAAGAAACGAAACATTTACATTAAGTTTACGCTAAAAGTTTGACAGGGCGTATCTTTGCTTAGATCTAAACTGATTTTGCAAGGAAAAGTTCAAATTATCGATTTCTGTAAAAAAGTGTTTTTAAAAATGAAAAATGCTCTCGTGAACTCTATATGTTATTCGAGAATCTTCACAGGGGATACGGGTTCATATTACCTGTCTGTGTTTTATATCCCCTGAGCCGTCAGGCGAAGGTGATATAGGGCACAGACAGGGAATATGAACCCGTAATTCCCCTGTGAAGCCCGAATAACTTTTATATTCTGCTAGAAGTGCTAAACTTTTTCGATTAAAATGTTTAAAAATTGTGATTTTGCTACCACGGGGATACGGTCTCATATTCCCTGTCAAGATAACCAATCAAATTGCAGGATTTACCTGGATATTCCACTTCAGCAGAATATAAATATATACATAAATTCCTCTTGTTTCGAGGGGGTCCATGTTTTTTTCCCGTTAAATTTGATTAAGAGTGGGTAGACAACAGGCACAATTTTAACCGCTAGGAGGATGTTTTTCCTACCTTTTTGGATGTACCTTATCCGTCAAAACCGCGTGATCTGACGTAGGTTATACACCGTGTGTATTATAACATTTTGTCTTTAAAAGTCTTTGCCATCATTTAACTTTCCATCCAACATTCAGAAAACATGCACAGACATATAACATAGTTTAAATATAAAGATTGATCAGCTGGATCGCAAATTATTGACCTAAAACAAGTGTCAACAGACAGCGCCATGCAATAATAGAACTTTTTTGTGGTCATTTAAAAAAATCCTATATTCTAATTTGCTCAAACATTAATTTTTTTTTTAAGCTTCTTAAAAATATTTTCTGCTAATTTCTTGTTGTTTTCTGCAAAAATTTGCAATACATTGTAATTTTTTTTATGAAACTTGCCTCCCTATCCTTTGATTTTTTATTTATTTTTTTATATCAGCCATTTCTTGTGTCTCTTTCTTCCTTCGAACACACCATAGTAGTGCATGGGCTGGAATAATCCCCCCCGTGCACCCCCCACTTATGATCCCCACCCATATTTTTCAGTTCTTCTATATCCCCTCTTCAAAATTAAACATGTTAACATGAGCATAACCTGCACGCAATATTGGAACAGACCCCCTTTTTACACCCACCCATTGAAATTTTGGAAAATTTCGTTTTTGATTAAAGTTTTTCTTTCAATTGCTTCGAATTGTTGATTGGTGCCTATCAGTTATGAAAAAATGGTATAGAATGATATCCTATGGTATAAGCTTTACAAATATTCCACATAAGTATCATTTCTATACCCAATACGTTATAGAAATTGAAAAATCTTACCCCTACCCCTTCGAAATGTTGACATAAATTTTAAGATTTTTCTCGAAATCGTGTAAGTTCAACGGACTGTTAGTCCCCGAGGGTATTCACCAGCCCAGTAGTCAGTACTTCGGTGCTGACCCGAAAGCCGATTATTTTTGAAACCTTACAATATCTAAAATTTTGTAAATTTTATTGAAAACTAAGGAGTATCTCCCTCATGCAAAGCTCTGTCCTTAGCAGATTTTGGTTTTACATTTAGATCACTTTGGTTGTTAGTTCTCTATCAGTTTTTAGACATTTTTGAATTTATGGTCTTCCAAACGTTTAGATTTTATCTGCACTGATGAGACATAATTTGTCCAAATGCGCATATGCAGAAAGTAAATTCACAGTGACTTCGGTATTTAGTTATTTTTTAAATAGACAAATAAAACGCATCTTTGAATATTTTCGTTTTCGACAAAGTTTTGTCCCTTTATTGTCTCATCTTATCTATGAGTGGTTCAAATTCATAAAACGATGGAATAAAATGGAAGTACATAATGTCTTCCATTTTATTCCATCGTTTTATGACAAGGTTGCATGAATTATATTGTGATTTCGTATTTGAACTGCCATTTGTTGGCTTAAACTCAATATCTGGCCCGAAATGTATGAAAAAATGGCATTTTCTACATTTCAGATTTACCAAAAGTTCACTGTTAAATCGTTATACATTCAAAATTTGGAGGATATATCTGCTGATATGCCAATTAATTGTTCTTACGGATATATAAGTTGTCTCAAAAAATGCCTAGAAAAACAAGGAGACTCTGAATACCGAAAATCTTACCCCTACCCCAACAAATTTTCCCTAAAATTGTAAATTTTTTCTCTATGTTCGCATAAAAATAACCAGAACACGAAAAATGTGTGTTGTATATGACAATGTTGCATGAATTACTTATGATTTGCTATCTTAGCAGCCATTTGTCGACTTAAACTCAATATTTATCCCAAAATTAATGAAAAATGGGAATTTTCAACATTTCAGATTTATCCAAAGTCCACTGTTAATTCGTTAAATATGTAAAATCCGGAGGATATATCTGCAGATTTGCCATCTAATTGATCTAAGCAAATCATTAGTTGTCTTAAAACATTGTTTAGAAAAACAAGGAATGTTTAATGTGACCCTACCCCAACCAATTTTCCCTAAAATTGTCAATTTTTTGTCTATGTTCGCATAAAATTAACTCAAACACGCAAAATGTGTGTTCAGTATGACAATATTGCATGAATTGTATCACGATTTGATATTTTGACAGCCATTTGTTGACTTAAACTCTACATTGTACCCAAAATTGAGGAAAAATGGGAATTTTCAACATTTCAGATTTGGTCAAAGTTCACTGTTTACCCGTTATTTACACTGGATGAATTGATTGATTTACTGAAAAAAGAGTCTCATTAAAATTGAAGTTTCAAATTTATTTTACATTAAATGCATATTAAATATGTAGTTTAAGTAGCAAAATGTAAATGCAAGTAAACTGGAAATTTATCAAGGTTTTCTTGCATTTAATATAAATTTTACTTGAAGTTTAAATGGTGAAGTAAATTAGTCTTAAATTTGTGAACTTATTTGTCTAAGTAAATGTAGTGTAAACTAACTTTAAATTAAAGATTTATTTAGAGAATAAACTTTAAAGTATTCTTATAAACTACAAATTAAATTTGAGTTTAATGCTGGTTTATTCATTTAGTAAATCAAACTTACTTATTATTACAAATCAGTGTCATGACAAAAGGAAAGAGTTAATTTTAGCACATACTATAAATAGAACGGGGAAGTCCTCTATTTTCGTTTTGATCATTGACCGGAAGTTTGGAATTGAACCCAAAACTGTATTCAGTATTACGAACTGAAATGTCCCTGATTGGGTGATATAGTTAGGGAAATACTCATCATAAGAAAGCTTCACTTTTGACTTAATATTAAAAAGAAGTTTGCCTTTTCTAGCCAATAATTTCTTGTTTAAATTTAGTTTTGGATAAATGAGGAAAAAGATAACTCATTTAGTGCGGATTTATAAAGTTTCTGTAGCAACTGCAACAGTTTTGGAAACCAGTCAAGCCGTATATGGAAATATGTTTACTTCCGGCTTAAAAGGAGCGCCAGACAATGCAAGCAATGGGATTTGAATTGAAATGTCAATTGATACGAACAGCTGAATATATATATACATGATTTACGAACTTTTATCTGAAGGTAGGCAACAGATCGATATGATCGATATGCATCTTGGCCTTACCTGTTTTTTCAGTGATCAGGGACAGTCGTGATTCCTGGGCATGTTTTTCAGTGATCAGGGACAGTCGTGATGTCCTGGGCATGATGTGGCCGAGAAATCATAGATCATGTTACACTATTAGATGTTAAAAACAAGTATTATTTGATAGACAAGTATATGACCCAACACCTGTCAAGTCATCACCAAGCACT
>MJUU01048078.1:25012-60787 GCA_002080025.1 Modiolus philippinarum | reverse complement strand
TATAAATAAAATAAATAAATATGATACATATAGGTTATGATAATAAATAAATATATAATAAAAATAATTATAAAGTTAATTTAAAAACGAATGAAATAAATTAAAAATGATAAATATTAAATAGATAAAAAATAATAATAAATAAAATAAATAATTAATAATATAAATGAATTAAATAAAGAAAATTAAACCAATAATTGAATAGAAAATAATAAAAGAAATAAAATGATATTATAAATAAATATAATAATAATGAAAAATAATAAAAAATACAAATGTATAATGAAAAAGAAAAAACTATAAAATATAAATAAAAAATAAATAAACAAAAATAAAAGTTGTCATAGCAACTTAGGGAGATAACACGAGAATATCAAAATAATATTCGAAAATAAAATAATGAATATAGAGTTGTCATAGCAACTTAGGTTAGACATAAAAAAGAGAAAACTCAAACAAGTTTGAAAATGGAAAGTAACTATGGAGGTATAGAAGAAAAATGGTTAGGGTTAGTCATGAATAAAAACATTACTGATCTAACAACAGAAAAGTTAGGGTCACTACCAGGATAAGTGTAAGGTTGGGGTTAGTACAAGGATAAGTGCAAGGTTAGGGTTAGGATAAAGACGAGACCAGTGGACATGGACAGAAGTAGGGCGAGACCAAAGTAGAAGGTAAAGTAGAAGGCGAGACCTAGGAAAGTACCTTGAATAGAGGTAGGACGAGACCAGTGACAACACTATGGACTAGAGAAGTCAAAGCCAAAGGCGAGGCATTCAGGACGAGGCCAAAAGGTCAATGAAACACTATAACAAAAAGTTTCAGTCAATGAATTCTAGAGGCAATGGTTAAGGTGCAGTAAAAAAAAATAGATTAGGGTTAGGGTAAATAAATTATGGATTGGCTTAGGATTAGGGTTTAAGGTACAGGGTAAAAATTAGGGTTAAGGGTAGTACCAGAATGAACTACTAGGCATTACTAGTAGTACCTCATTTGCATACTTAAGTAAGGGCAAGAAACATGTGTAAACCAAATAAAGTGTTAGTATAATAGCACCTCGACAAATACGAATCCGTGAGATATAGTTTTGTTTCTATGGCACCTCGTCCCATACGAACCTATGATATATAGTGGTAGTACAATAGTACCTCGTCCAATACGAATCCATGTTGTATAGTACTGATACAGTAGCACCTCGACAAATTCGAACCCAATAAAAGTATTTGTTAGTTTATCAGTATTTCCACAAATACGAACCCCTGATATATAATATGATTAAAAAGCACCTCGACATATACGAACCCATAAAAGATACTATTAGAACAATAGCACCTCGACAAATATAAACCCAATCAAATAATTTGTACATTAGGACTTGGATAGGCGAGACTAAGGCTAAAGGCGAGACACATGTGACGAGGCCAAAGGTCAACACTATTAGTACATCAGCACCTCGACTGCACCTCGACAGCACCTCGACTGATACGAAGGCATTTATATAGTATTACTACAGTAGCACCTCGATAGCACCTCGACGGGCACCTCGACAAATACGAACTGAACGGTACATATATACTACTCGTATAACAGTTATATAAATGCTACTAAAGAACAAGGAACCCGCACGATGTATAAACGAAGTCAAAACTCAATTCACCAGACAAATGAGTTTATGTAGTTTTGCCTCTTCATCAATATGTTTCTTGTGCCTCGCTGTGGCATACACATATTGGGGTGTAACCACCCCCCCCCCCCCCCTAACCACTGGAATCCGGAATACCGGCTAAATTTAACAGGAATCCGGAATACGTTTATCGCAGTCATACAAAATCACGATGTCAAAAAAATCGGCAACCAAATTTCCGGCGTACGCGTACGAAATACTCTTTTTGGAATCCAGCGTACAATACCTCGGCGTACGGAATACTCTCTAAATATACCCGGAATCCGGCGTACAAAAAGGGGGGTTACACCCACACATATTGACTTTTTATGCAGTAGAAGAAATCTTATGGTGACAACAATAAACTCGGAGATCCTAAATCATATGGATAGTTACATATGTAGCTGCAAGCACGTCTTACAAACAAATTTCATTATTTTGCGCATAATTGATCACCATAGATTGCGTATTGAACGACATAAAAGAAATGCTACTTGTTTCTTCGAGGATTGCAACACTCGTCTACAATTACACCAATCAATTCAGTTGAATTATGGCATAATGGATTATTATGGTATTTCTATATCATTTGACTGAATATTGATATCCTGTTCATAATTAATTACACGGCAATGTAGTTCTGACAAAAATGATTTAAAGCACATAACATCAAAGCTTAGTCCTTCAGTAAAGATTCATACTTAATTGTATTTTGTTTGTTATAATAGGCCTTGTTGTGACAACTGACACAAGTACTATATTGTTCGATTGTTTTAAGATTCTGTAGTTTGTATCCTTTTCTGTAAGGCAACCGTTTCCTAACTTATATACATCATGGAAAGAAACTTGATCTGCCACTTTCTTTCGATCTGTTTTCATGGCATTTACATGTAGATATAATAAACGATTCTAAGAAATGGATAAAAAATGTACCGTTTCAAATTCTAAACATGTTTGTGAGAACCGAACCGTCAGTCTAAAAAGGAATAATTCAACGACAATGAAAACGCCGGAAACACAAATTAAGATACAAAGACATTACATACATAAAAGGCACAGAAAAGAAACCAGAGGCTCACCTGAACCTTGTGGCTATATGTAATCTGATAAATGATTAATCTGAGGCGACAGCCATTTAGTTTTTGATTGGTCGTAAAACCATACACCAAGAATAAACAATTACTGGATTCCTCATACAGTCTTATGATGTATTATGTAGTCTTCAAGATGAAGAACAGCAAGGAAAGCGTTGTTCTATTTGCTTTATCTTACCATGTATTTATAGGGATTTGTCCCATGTACATTTACTCCATATCCTTTTATTTGTTTAGTATGTAAAATTATTTTCTCCGATGCTGGCCGTTTTGGATTTATGGTTAGTACAAATATATAAAACTTGTTAGATGGCCATTATATTATCATGCCTAGTAAATTTCAGCTTGATATATGAAACGGTTTTCAAGAATTGGCAATTTACAACATTTTTCCATTAGGATTCAATGTAAAACTATGTTCCCGTTGTCAACCCGTTTGGATTTGTAATCGGTACAATCATATAAAATCGGGTAGATGACCATCAAGTTACCATGCGATTTTCAAAAATTAAAGCAATATACAATATTTTCCCCACATTGGCCAGTATTAAACTACATGTAAGATCTACAGTGGAGGCAATAATGGATTTATGACAGATAATAAAATCATACATTTGTTAAAAGACCATCATAGCATTATGCATGTTAAATTATGTTCCCCTTCGGCTGCCGTTTTGGATTCGTGATCGTTACAAACATATATAATCTGGTAGAGGTGACCATCATGTTACAATGCCTAGTTGATGTCAACTTGATATATGAAATATATCAAGAATAGACCATATCCGAGTTCTGGTATTTAGATTCACCAGTTGTTGTTTGTCCGCCGTACGTCACAAACATGTCCGCCCCCTGTGACCTATTGATGAAATTATTGCTAAGATAAACAGTGTGTTTCTTGAAACTGCTAGCGACGCGTTTGGTAATAAAAAGGTGTATCAAAAGACTTCAAATAAGAATGTACAGCATTGGTTTTATTCATCATGTCATATAAAGAGAAAATAATTTCATAAAGCTAAGAAAAAGCACAATATTTTTAAAAATGAGGAAAGTAAATCTAAATTAAAGGTAACCAGTAAAGCTTATAGAACAAAAGATATATAAATGTTACCAGAAAGAGCAGTTTAACGTAGAGAGAGAATTGCGTACTAAGTCAGAAAACGAAGCTAAAGAACTCTGGAAATTTTAAATCGTTTTAATAAAAAAGAAAGCAGTACAAAATTAACTATTGATCAATTATATGATTTTTACAAAGATTTAAACAAAAACTGTGATGCTGCTGATATGAATTATGAATTTCCTGATATTGAAAATAATAACGAAATTTTAAATGGTGACATAACAGAAGATGAAACAAGACATGCTATTAAAGAATTAAAGAACGGAAAAGTGCCTGGTTGTGATGAACTTTTGAATGAGTACATGTATATTAAATCAACAAAAGATTCATTTATGCCTTTATATTTAAGACTTTTTAATCTTATTTTAGAATCTGGTATCATTCCTGAAACATGGGTTCCTGGAGTTGTTCCAATATATAAAAATAAAGGTGATCCTAGAAACGTGGATTCATATCGAGGAATAACTCTGCTCTCTTCTATAGGAAAATTGTTTACTACGATTCAGGCTTTCAAATTTTGCAGAGCTTGTCGAAATTATTCCAGATTCCCAAGCTGGGTTTAGAAAATGGTTCTCTACTTTGGATAATATTTTTCGACTTCACGTGTTGATAGAATTGTATTTTTCGTTTGGTTGTAAATTGTATTGCACGTTTGTTGATCCTCGGAAAGCATTTGACACTGTTTGGAGAGTAGGACTATGGCATAAATTAGTTAAGAGTAAGATATCAGGTAGGATTCTCAAGGTGATTTGTAATATGTACAAGGATATTAAGTCGTGTATTAAACTCGGAGATGAAGTATGGCAGGATTCTTTGCAAGTGAAATTGCTGTGCGTCAAGGAGAAAATTGTCGCCCTTACTTTTTGCGATCTTCTTAACAGATATTGAAGACTTTTTCATTGAAAATAATATATCAGGTCTGAGTAATATTACATCATTATGTCAAAACAATCTTAAAATATTTTTGTATATTTTTGTGCTACTTTATGCAGATGATACTGTGGTTTATTTTTTTACTTCAATGGCAAATTTGCATGTGCTAGGAAAAAAATGGTTGCGCAAGCTAGAAAATCACTTTATGCATTATAAAGAAAAACTCGGAATATATCTCTTCCTATTGATTTGCAAATAAAATTATTTGATTATCTTGTTCAGCCAATTCTGTTGTATCCTTCGGAAATTTGGGGATTCGAAAATAATGATATCATTGAAAAAATCCATCTCCAATTCTTGAAAAGAATTTTGCATGTTAGATCTAGCACTCCTACCTTCATGGTATACGGTGAAACTGGAAGATATCCGATATATGTAAACATAAAAGTAAGAATGTTAAATTTTTGGGTGAAATTAATACATAACAGTGATAGATTATCAGGAAAGCTGTATGCATTGTTACTTTAAATGCATACATCAGGAATATGTAAATCGAAATGGATTAGCTATGTAAAATCTATATATTGGACAACACGGGTTTTAGTTTTGCCCGGAATTGTCAAAAAAGTTTGGATTATACCGAAATTAAGTTTCCTGTTAAAAAGATATTACAGGACCAATTCGTGCAAAAATGGAATAGTGATATTGCCAATTCTTCAAGGGGTGTATTTTATAGCATATTTAAGTCAGACTTTGAATTAGAGAACTATTTACTAAGATTAATGAGTAAACTTTGCATTATAATAACTAAACTTCGCTGTACAAATATAAAATTTCCAGTCGAAACTGGACGCTGGCAAAATACAGTTCGTGAAAATCGTACATACAATTTATGTTTTAAAGGGATTGGAGATGAATTTCACTATTCATTTATATGTCAACATGAGGCAATCAAAATAGAAAGGAACAAATATATTCCCCGTTAATTTTTTTTTACTCAGGCTATTACGAAAATCCATCTGAGACAAAATTGAAAGGTATGTTATCATTGTGCAACAAAAGGGTATTGGATAACGTATCAATATTTCTAAACAAATCTGTACATTTATTATAATGTTTATTATAACCATTGCCCTAATAATATTTCGTTGTGTTAATTATATATTATTATATTAGGATGATATACAATTTTTATCATTGTTTCATTCACATTGTATTATTATTAATTTTGTCCTAAAGAATTTTCTATATTGTTTATTAGATCTATTACATGCATTGTTTAATTCTACTTTCAATTGTATTACAGTGTATTCTGTCTTGAGTAAATAAAAATCGTGAATCTTGAATCTTGAAACCAAGAAATTCAATGTACTTCAAAAACATAATTTCATGACGTTTTAGGCTCTATGATTTAACGCTAACTATACTGTGACGTGTTGAAAAGTGGTCTGGTTACTCCTGATACCAAAGTTGGAAAATAACGTATTCAATCCAACAAATTATAAATTTAGATTCGTGTGCTGTATGTGTAAGTTGGATTTTTGGGTACACAAAGGCTAAAGGATTGAATTTAAGCTTTATTAAATATAACAGCTTCACCGATAACGTTCTATTTTTTTATTCCAAATTTTATGGGATATCACCTACTCGCCTGAGATATTATTGAACTAGATAATATATCGATAAGCAATCCCAAATAAAATAATTTTGGTAAAAGACAAAACATTGCGCCCATTTAAATCAAGTTTTAAAGAAATTAAAATAGCCTTACCATATTTGCTAAAAATAGGAAAGATATATGAAAAATGCAAATGACTGGGAGGCCAGGAAACTAGTAAACATGTATATTTTACTTTATCGCAAAAATGAAATAAAAATGTTTATAATTATAAATAGAAATTATAAACATTTTTATTTCATTTTTATTTCATTTTTTCATTATATATTCTTACTATTACTTGAATTAAAGACAAAATGTTTACCATCTAAACTGATTCGAAACATTTTTATGTTTAAGCCATTTCTCCCACAATTTGAATTTTTCATACTTTTCTTGGCATGGCTAGACTATTTTCAATCTTTTAATTTGATTTGGAAGGGCCATAATTCTGTCTTTTCATCAACAATATATTAAATGGCATTTGGAGAATTGGTTTCTGGTTTCCGGGACTTAAAAATGGTGGCCATTGCCATGGAAATAAATAAAAGGCGGGAAAATTCAAAGTTCGCGATTTTGATGACGTTTTACAGGAAGGTTGTTTAGAATGTGTTGATTTTATCTTAAGCTTTTTGATTATGACACAATTAATACTCTTTATTTATCATCATAATTATTATTTCCTTAAATATAGGCAATAAAAATACTAATTTGGCAAATATCTGTAATAAATATTAAATCTTTTTTAGACTAATAAACATAAAGCAGGAAGAACAGTTATACAAAGCAGGGAGAAAAAGTTTTATTTACACTATACATAAAATAAAAAAAATAAAGTAATAAATATGACAAAACAAAAACATATATAAATCAAATTATCTGAAGTGAAATCCAATGTAAAGTAAGGAAGGAGAACTAGTTTATCATTGGACCCTAATTTAGTATGTTTCATACACGTACAACTGCACGTAATAATTCAAATACTGTCAAATTTGTTTTATGATCATTTCAATCGTCATTTTTCATACAAAAAATGCTCTCTTTTATTATTTATTTTTTATAACTTATTTTATTTTTCAATTATTTATTGTATTATTATTTTTTTTATATAACTGGGTTTGACTATTTTGGTTTGGTATTTCTGGTCCAGTGCAATTAATAACTCAACTTACCGTTTTATTAAACTGCATTTAGGAATAAAATCCCTATCCAACAAAAGCAAAAATTTACCAGGCTGAAACTAGCAGCCACTTTTACGGATATGTCTAAAACCCAAATAAACGCATAAGACTATAAACTTTTTAGAAGCTAGCAGCCAAATTGCTAGCAGCCACTTTTCGGGTAAATATGAAAACCGAAATTTTAAATAAGATCCCAACGGTCATTAAGTGTTAACAAATAATTATTGGAGTAGTTGTACATAATTAATGATCAATGTTGCTGATAAGGTTATATTATGGTTGAATCATTGGCGGGTCCAAGGGGGGGGATTTCCGGGGGTTGGAACCCCCCTTTTTTCGGACAATCATGTATTTTTTCATGAAAATCCCGAAGTTTTACTATGGAATACCCCAAAAAATTTTCGAATTTTTCTTTCATTTCTAATTTGACCCCCTCTTTCCATATAATCTGGATCTGCGCCTGGGGATTGTGTCATATTTGGGTTAATACAGACAATTTATTAAGCAGAAATGCATATAATCTCGTATATATATATTTACATTACGTTAATTTTACATTAAAGATATAAACATCAATATAAGATTTTAAGTGAGTCATTACTAAATCTACACGTGGCAAAGTTTTATAATTTTTTACCTTTTTTTTATATTTTCTTTCTCTTTTGTTATTTTTTATGCTATGGTTTTTGTGTGAAAATTTGAACAGTTCAATAATTATGAACGAATGTTATAGACGACAGAGCCGTGCACTGAGCATCTAAAAAGCATGGAAAAGCCACTTTACATAATTTCTTATGTATATTCCAAAAAAACCGGTATTTAGTCAGAGCCCACAGATATCTTCTAATATAGTTCCTAGCTCTTTTAGTGCATGTGATCTTAATGTGTTTCCTTTTCCATTTCATAAATTTTTGAAGTTTTTATACAGATCAGGGTATGTATAGACTTCAAATCCATTGTAAAAATTTGTTCTTTCTATATTTAAGCAAATCTTAAATCAAGGCCAGGTAGAAAGTGTAAGAATTTCCTCTCTTGACTTATCGACTTTGGTTCCCTAATGTTGTGAACTGTCAAAATAGGAGAACCTTCTATGAAGAGTACGAGGACATGTCATTGATATCCTGTGATATTGCCTCGGGTAGTTTTCTCTGGCGAGGCAAAGTAGAGACATCTGGCAAAGTGAAATTGTTGAGACAAGCCATGTTAGACGACCTATAGGGACCGGACCGTGCATTTACCCACCACGGCAGTCATGGTGTAGAATGTTCTAGTATTTCTGCTTCAGATTCTGCAATATCGACCAAAACTTTGCCTCGGATGATTTTTGACTGCCGGATGGGTAAATGCACGGTCCGGTCCCTATAGGTCGTCTAACATATGTTGTCTCAACAATTTCACTTTGCAAGATGTCTCGACTTTGCCTCGCCAGAGAAAACTACCCGAGGCAAAATTCGAACCGATATCACAGGATATCAATGACATGTCCTCGTACTCTCCATAGCTCGAGACCTGAGGTGGGTAAATGCACGGTTCACTCACAGATGGTTTCCAAAAATGGGAAAAAAATCACCAAACACCCATATTTTGTCTCGCCAGCAAAAATCACCCGAGGCAAAGTTTTGGTCGATATTGCAGAATCTGAAGCAGAAATACTAGAACATTCTACACCATGACTGCCGGGGTGGGTAAATGCACGGTCCGGTCCCTATAGGTCGTCTAACATGGGTTGTATCAACAATTTCACTTTGCAAGTTGTCTCGACTTTGCCTCGCCAGAGAAAACTACCCGAGGCAAAGTTCGAACCGATATCGCAGGATATCAATGACATGTCCCCGTACTCTCCATTGCTCGAGACCTCAGGTGGGTAAATGCACGGTTCACTCACAGATGGTTTCCAAAAATGGGAAAAAAATCACCAAACACCCATATTTTGTCTCGCCAGCAAAAATCACCCGAGGCAAAGTTTTGGTCGATATTGCAGAATCTGAAGCAGAATTACTAGAACATTCTACACTATGACTGCCGTGGTGGGTAAATGCACGGTCCGGTCCCTATAGGTCGTCTAACATGGGTTGTCTCAACAATTTAACTTTGCAAGATGTCTCGACTTTGCCTCGCCAGAGAAAACTACCCGAGGCAAAATTCGAACCGATATCGCAGGATATCAATGACATGTCCCCGTACTCTCCATAGCTCGAGACCTCAGGTGGGTAAATGCACGGTTAACTCACAGATGGTTTCCAAAAATGGGGAAAAAAAATCACCAAACACCCATATTTTGTCTCGCCAGCAAAAATCACCGGAGGCAAAGTTTTGGTCGATATTGCAGAATCTGAAGCAGAAAAACTAGAACATTCTACACCATGACTGCCGTGGTGGGTAAATGCACGGTCCGGTCCCTATAGGTCGTCTAACATGGCTTGTCTCAACAATTTCACTTTGCAAGATGTTTCGACTTTGCCTCGCCAGAGAAAACTACCCGAGGCAATATCACAGGATATCAATGACATGTCCTCGTACTCTTCATAGAAGGTTTACCTATTTTGACAGTTCACAACATTAGGGAACCAAAGTCGATAAGCCAAGAGAGGAAATTCATACACTTTCTACCTGGCCTTGATTTTAGATTTGCTTAAATATAGAAAGAACAAATTTTAACAATGGATTTGAAGTCTATACATACCCTGATCTGTATAAAAACTTCAAAAATTTATGAAACATGGAAAAGGAAACGCATTAAGATCGCATGCACTAAAAGAGCTAGGAACTATATTCGAGGACAACGAGATTAGGTCGAAGATATCTGTTTTCTCTGACTATATACTGGCTTTTTTCTGAATGTACATAAGAAATTATGTAAAGTGGCTTTTCCATGCTTTTTAAATGCCCAGTGCACGGTTCTGTCGTCTATAACATGCGTTCATAATTATTGAACTGTTCAAATTTTCACACAAAAACCAAAGCATAAAAAACAACAAAAAAGACGAAAGAAAATAATCAAAAAAAGGTAAAAAATTATAAAACTTTGCCACGTGTAGAATAAGTAATGACTCACTAAAAATCTTATATTGATGTTTATATCTTTAATGTCTTCACAAGATCTAACATTAACGTAATGTAAATATATATACGAGATTATATGCATTTCTGCTTAATAAATTGTCTATATTAACCCAAATATGACACAATTGCCAGGCGCGGATCCAGACAATTTGAAAAGAGGGGGGGGTCAAATTAGAAATGAAAGAAAAATTCGAAAATTTTTTTGGGGGTATTCCGTAGTAAAACTGGGGGGTTCCAACCCCCGGACCCCCCCCTCCCCCTTGGATCTGCCAATGATTCCACCACCATAATATAACCTCATATCAGCAGCATTGATCATTAATCATGTACAACTACTCCAATAATTATTTGTTAGCACTTAATGACCGTTTGAATCTTATTTAAAATTTCGGTTTCCATACTTACCCGAAAAGTGGCTGCTAGCAATTTGGCTGCTAGCTTCTAAAACGTTTATAGTCTTATGCATTTATTTGGTTTTTAGACATATCCGCAAAAGTGGCTGCTAGCTTTTGGCTGCTAGAAATTGGCTGCTA
Source organism: Modiolus philippinarum (assembly GCA_002080025.1). Lineage (NCBI taxonomy): Eukaryota > Metazoa > Mollusca > Bivalvia > Mytilida > Modiolidae > Modiolus > Modiolus philippinarum. Next base: position 49,603 of record MJUU01048078.1, on the reverse strand, counting down.
GCTTCAGCCTGGTCAAAAATTTATACATTTAACATTTTCAAAAACATGTAAAATTATTCTTACACATGTACAAGGCTTTCTGCTTTTGTTAGGGTTTACATGTCTTTGTCTAATGATTCAGTCTCATGTAAAAGACTTTCAAAAAATAACAATTAAATACAATTTGAAATCCTGGTTATCAATAAAGTTGAGTAAAAATAATTTAGATGATCTTCGATGAAAGAGATTGTATGTAAAGCAAGTCAGATTTGCTCATTATTATCCAGTATTTGGGCTATAAAGAGATTGTATGTAAAAGAAGTCAGATTTTCCCATTATTATCCAGTATTTGGGCTATCTTGGCATTATTATTAGACTAAGATTACATGAGATGTAAACAAAAATGGAAAACATTGTTATTTATTTTCTTTTCTTTTCCATTCATTTATTTATTTTTATTTGGAACGGGGGGGGGGGGCTCTTTTTCACGTTTACACGTCACTTGTCTGCACAATCCCAAGAAACAAGCTTAAAATGTTTCACCAATTCCACCAATGTCGTTCTTACATTTCTTACAATAGTTATTATGATACCCATTCCGGATAGTTCCGCTTTGACACCATTGGACAAACAGGTAAATGAATGATTCCCTGTTTCAGGCGAAGTTAGCATTCATTTGGGTTCCCTTATAGAGAGCACAAGTTACATTATATTGCTTTTTTCAATGATTGAGTCCTATGCCCATGTAATAGGCAGTGTTGGCTTTTAAGTTTGTTACCACTCCATTCAACTAGGACATTATTCTGATTCTGCGCTGAATATTCCTACTTCTTAATACTGATTTTTTCGCAGAGAACAAGGTTGACCCGATCGCTCAGTTCGAAACCACAATCTCATACATTGAAGAGAACAGGCGAGCAAGTAAAGCGACCATACCAGTCAAAAATTGGTACAGGGAGTAGTAACAAACAACTGGTGATCGACCAGTTGTTTGTTACTACTCCCTGTACCCTGTTCCCTGCTTGGAAAACATGTATTTCGTAGGTGGTTGTCCCTATTAATGCAGAGAGGACATATAGGTTTTACTTCCTTCAACTATGATTTAAAAATGTTTGGTTCAAAAGGTACATTTTGTGTTCTTTATCTTTAAAGTGCAGTCACTAATAGATATGAGACACCTTTCCAACGGAAACACTTTATGTTTGAACCTTTTATCTCGAGATGATTCTTTAAAGGCTTTTAAATTTATAATACTGTTATAGATATATTTATAATATTGTTATGGATATATTTATAGATGTATCACGAAAATTAGATAATGATTTACAATCATAAAATAGCCCATAAAAATTCTTAACTTTTTGATTAAACATCAAGGATGTACGCAATAATTTATATGGTTTGGCGAAAATTAAAATATAAACACTTAATAGCATAAAAACAGGTGCAGTCCCGCAGTCAATAACGTTTACATATTGATAAAAACAAATTCTCCTTCAAAGTAAAGCAATTATTTTTGTAATTAATACAAACGACCACATAACGTATTAGTGCGTTGAAAGAAATGGTTCTTTGTTAAGGTGATATTATTTTATTAAATGCCGCATTGTGTGCCTGCATATAGATGTTGAACTTGATATACAATTTCCGTACAAGCAATTTTACCTTTAAAAGGTAAAAAGTGAAATTAATAAATTATATGCGTTAAATATTAATAAGCTCTTATTGTTCATCGTAGGAGAGGAAATTAACATGCTTGATCAAAAATCTACAGTTTTCATCAGTGAGTCTTTCCACTGAGTTATTCCATCTATATAAGACTAACATCGCAGACCAATGACTGTGTCGAACATAGAACCATAAACAAAGATAAATACTTAAATATTATCGGATGTTGTTGAGATTAAAATTACTTTATGATAGGAGTATCTGGACATAAAACTCGGATTATACGGAAAACATTTTGATGGTTCTCTTTCAAATGAAACGGCGGATAATTCGGATTATGTAAAATTGAACGGTAAGTAAAACTTGATGTTTTTCTCCATTTATCATTTTACATTTGAATAAATTTTAAATTCGGTGGTCACTTTCAACAATAAAATTGTGTATTGGTACTTCATATTGTGGCATTTATATTATATCTATTATGTCCAATGACTGTAAATTTTATTGCTGTATAATGGCCATCCCAACAATTTATTTCAGTTGGCAAACCTGAATAATATAAGCTGACATAAAGTCTGAAAACAAAAAAGCGAATTGTCAAAATCAACTTTAAAGTACGTACATGTATCAAGTTTTCTGTCTTGGAAGCGATCATTTCAAAACTCTTTATATTATTTATTCATTTTTTTTTTGTCCCGAGAATAGTACAGTCGGATGGTATGACTTTTATATTATATTCTGTCTCATTTTTGAAAACTTTATTATTAGGCATGTTTAGAATTGCTGAATGGTATAACTTACATATATTTTACAAGTCGCAAGACCTTTCATTGATACCAACAGAGGATTAACCTACTTTTATTTAAGCTTGAACACTGGAATATATCTTCTAAATGGTAATTTGAAGGGTTTTTATATTAAACATGCTTATACCTTGAAACAAGATCTTTCAGTTGATTCCAGAATTTGTAAATGAATATCAATTTCTCAGAATCACATGACTTGCTATTTGTTGATTGATTGATTGGTTAGGGTTTAACGTCAAGTGAGCAGTAATTCTAAAATATCAGGACGAGAACAATGTAATTCAAAAAATTTAAATGAAAAGAAGGATGAAATCAAGATGGAAGGGGAACCGGGACAACGAGTTTTACTGCCACTGGTAAAGCGAAGAAATGGATAGGAGCAGGAAAATTAACCTTCTACACGAAACCATGCAGCGACTCTGACCTCCTTTGAAAATCAGTAGTCCAGGCTTTCCGTATTATAATCTGACTACCCCGCAAAGATAGGACATCCCCCTATCCACCAGCTTAATATGCGTCCGGCAGCTCAGTAGCCTGAACCCCCGAAAACCGGTTCATGTTCCGGGAATTACTATTTCTTTCAAAGGTTCCAATCGGGAGCATCTGGACGTCACAGGACTTGCTAAATGAGAATTTTGCATTTACTGTAACCACAGGCTGCATACATGTACTATTTGCGGAAAGACCAAATTTCGAAGGGATTGAATCAGAACGTGCTCCAGTCTGTCTTTACCAGTCATTTTGCATGAAATTTATAAATACTATAAAAGGTGTCCCAACCGCTTATAATCTGGATCCATTCTCATTTTGCACGCAGCTGAGTTTTTAAAATCATTTAAGATGTTGACCTTAAGAACATGCAGTGCTCTGTACTTTCATGTCAAATAAAGTATTGACAACCTAATATATAAGAAAACGAGTTCATGTGGATTGAAAGAGGATAAAAAAAACATGAATAAAATGTGATTAAAAAATATCCTGATTTCATAGAAAGATTACTTAGATTTGCAAGATCATATGGATTTTTACAGAAGAAAATATTGGTTAAGAGAAAGATTTTCTTTATATTAATCTTATTTTTAATTTCAGCACTGAAAAATACAGGAAACTAAAATGAATGAGCTTTTGATTTAAAGTGGATTTCACCTGTTATAGATTATCAAATAGTGTGTAATCAATGCTTAAGATGTATTTTACCTTTTTTACGTAAAATATCAATAATCACCATTCAAACGTAGAGAAATACAAAATGTGTTGTTTTGTTAAACTTCCATTGAAGAGGTACATATGATTGTGCTCTTGTAGGGTTTACCTACAGAGAGGGGTATCCAAACACTGAAACGGTACTTTCAGTGGAATTCATAGGTTTCAGGTGAGTTATTCCAGCCCATGAATTAAATATAGTAAAGATAAAACCCAGTCCATACTTTCATCTCCGCAGACCGATATAATGTTCAAAGGTATGGTTAAGATCTTTTGTTTGCATTGATTTAGTTGCTATCTTTCAATGCAATGCTAATCTTGGTGTAAAAGTTTTGTATACTTTGTTTCGGAATCAGTTCTGTTATTTTTAGACTTCACATTGTTTGTGCTTTAGTTTTGAGTTGTATCTGTGGTGTTACTCTTATTTGTGGGTGTGTGGTGTCTTTGGTCTTCCGTCTTTTCTGTTTTGCCCTGTCTCTAGGACTTCCTCTAAACTTTTTCTCGTCATATATCTTTATTCAAATACTTATAACCCTTTCGGGTTGTAGTACATCACATAAGAACAAAACATAAAAGAATTAATGTTTACAATATAAAACAGTTATTTGTCTCCTCTCCTCAGTTCTAATGACTGTTGTAAAAAAAAAGAAACGACTGTTTTAATTTGTTCAGAGGTTGACGAATTAAGTATAATAGTCAACTTTTTTAACTGATTCAGGGAATTAAAATTTAGTTGAGTTTTCATATAATATTCTGAAAGTTGCATTCTACAAGATTGATGAATTGCACAATTAAAGAATAAATGTTCCTCATTGTCCAAGACTTTACATGTTTTACATAGTCTTTCCTCTCTGGGTCATAGCATTGGCTGTGATTTAGATCGATTGGTGGCGTTATCGCATTTCCAAGTAATTATCAGCGCTTATGATACATATGTTGTCGAAGACTCAAAATATACTGCAACTGAGATATACTGTTGTTTTACTATCCCCAGTCAACTCAATAAGTAATTCTAATGCGCTTATTTGTTACACTAGTTTTGATTGGACAGCATCGAAATTCTCTCAACCATATTGTCCGGATAATGGATCTTCGCTCGACCATATTTGACCTTTGCAAATATATGGGTTACAAATAGTCAATATGCGACCGCATTAGTTGTATTTAGTCTCCGTATAAAATTCAAATAATACTTTGATAAAATAAATCGAAAATTGACTGAATGGAATTATAGTTATCAATGGAGATGCCTGTCCCAAAAGTTCATCGACTTTTTTTCATACGTAATAAGCATATTCAATAGGTAGCATGACAATGATTATAAATAAGATACAAAATTGTTTACTAACAAACAAAATGTCAATCATACTGGTTTCATTTTACATTAAATCGTGACAGATGTCCATTAACACTATGATTATATTTTGCTGTAATACTGGATAATATGTAATTCAGATGAATTCTTGATATCGCCCATCCGCAAAGGTGTGTTATTAATGCGTGCATTCACGTTACTTAAAACAGAACTCTGTTGTTTATAGATTATTTGTTAGTTGGTTATAAAAATGAAAAAAAAAAAATTTATTTCCATGTGACCGACCGAAATTAAAAAAAATTATGTTTCAATTAAGTATTATAAATACCCCAAGACAACCAACAAACCGATAGGTCAGATTAAAGCAAAAGAGAAACCAATTGTAAAAAGCTTGCATAAGTGGGATTCGGTGATAAGCTCTAAAAATCTGTTTAGCAATAAAACAAGAGGCTCTTAAGAGCTTGTATCGCTCACCTAGGTCCAATGCAGCACTATATTCGAGCTGACGGACCATCTTTGGTAATGTATGAACATAAAAAACAGAAATTTTTATAAAATTTAATTAAAATTGTTCTAAAGTAGTTTTAGAGAAGATTTTTGAATGCAGTTTCCACAGGAGCCTATGTTTATCTACGTTCAATGCTGGCAGCTATCTAACATAAAAATTACAAACTTTGAACTGGGTCACCAAGGACTGTTATATTAAAATTTTACAAAAAAAATACTAAATTGTTCAAGCAGTTTCAGAGGAGGAGGTAGATCAAACTGGCTTTAGTTTCAGGAGAGAAGATCTTTGAATTTCATTTCCCATAGGTTCCTATGTTAAACTATTAAACTATGTTCCCACTTGCAGCTATCTTGGATGTAAAATGACCATCAAAATCAAAAACTTTGAAGTGGGCCTAAAGGACTGTTATGACCAAATTTGGTTCCAATTGGCTCAGTAGTTTTAGTGGAGAAGATCTTTGATTTTCATTTCCCATAGGTTCCTTTGTTAAACTATTAAACTATGTTCCCCACTTGCAGCAATCTTGGATGATATATGCACATAAAAATCAAATACTTTGAAGTGGAACACCCAAGGACTATTATGATTAAGTTAATTTGGTTTTGATTGGCTCAGTGATTTCAGATGAGAAGATCTTTGTATCAATTTCCCGTTTGGACCAAGGTATAACTAAGTTTTTCCACCGCTGGTGGCCATGTTAGAAGACGGACCGGCACTAAAGTAACAAACTTGGTCATAATCTAACAAGTTTCATTTATGACAGGTTTATTCTAACTCCATCCAGTGGTTTTCTAGTAGATCTTTGGTTTACACACATTTGTTTTAACCTATGTTAGACCATTTCGTTCCAACTGCGTACTTTAAAGACAAATCGGGTCTGACTTGATTACCTCTCTTTTTCCGTTTCCGGCCTTGGTGAAAGGTTGACTGGGTTTCAAAGGCGAGGTCGTATGAGGTAGTAATCGGCAAAAGTCGTGACGAAATATTCACTTTCTATTAGGTTCTCAAATATACACCACTCGCTATACTTTACACCTCATCAAAGACATAGAAAATAGGAAGCTAACGAACCCTCTTGAAAATCGACGAACAATTGTATTTGGGAATGTTAATGAGATATACATGTATATGTTGTGTACATTTTGCAACATACATGTACATTTTATTTGTACATGTTGCAACATGTACAAAGTTGCAACTTGTACACAACATATACATATTATTGAAGGCTTTAAAGGGAAAGGGAGAACCAAAAAAGGACAACAAAAGCTCTGTTGAAATTAATTCACAGACTTGTTTAATTTTTTGTATATTCAAATCAGTTTTTTTTCAAAATTAAATTGTATATACCCTTGTTTAATAAAATGAAAATCTAGATTAAAACAAGAAAAGATATGGGTAAACCCATATCTTGAGATTAGTTCTTTTAAAACATGTCAAAATTATTCACCGTAGATTGGTTTGCATAAACCTCGAGGTGACGTCAAGATGAGGAACAACAATCTTTTGGATAATTAACTTTAAAATGGCCTATTTACCCCTATTTAAAGTTTTTAAAACAAACCTGAATTGTTTTACTCATTTTAAAGATTTTATTTAATTTAACACCTTAAAACACCAAATCAGATAAACAATTGTGAGTATTATTTTAATTTTAAGCATTGCTCTGGTGTATAGATTTAGACCCTATTGGTATGGGATAATCAACTACAAGTGAAGACCCTAAAAGATGTCTCGCCCGTCCCTGCTGGCCTCTAAATTGATGTGAAATCTAAGTGAAGTAGTCAGAAAAGTGAACATGCTCACTAGACTGTGAAATTGAGGTCAAGGACAAAAGTCACCTGCCAGACTGACATGACCAACCTACATACCAAATATTATCAACCTACCACTTCTAGTTATTGAGAAATGGACTTAAGCAGAAAAACATAATGTGGCCACAAGACCATGAAATTGAGGTCAAGGACAAACGTCACCTGCCAGACTGACATGTACTACCCAACACCAACCTACATACCAAATATTATCAGCCTACCACTTCTCGTTCTTGAGAAATAGACTTCAGCAGAAAAACTTAACGTGGCCACTAGACCGTGAAATTGAGGTCAAGGACAAAAGTCACCTGCCAGACTGACATGTACTACCCAAGACCAACCTTAATATACCAAATATTATCAGCTTACCACTTCTAGTTATTGAGAAATGGGCTTAAGAAGAAAAACCTGACGTGGCCAGTAGACCGTGAAATTGAGGTCAAGGACAAAAGTCACCTACCAGACTGACATGTACTACCAAAAACCAACCTATATACGAAATATAATCAGCCTACCACTTCTACTTATTGAGAAATGGACTTAAGCAGAAAAACTTAACGTGGCCACTAGACCATGAAATTGAGGTCAAGGACATAGGTCACCTACCAGACTGACATGTACAATGTACTTCCAAAGACCGACCTACATACCAAATATTATCAACCTACCACTTCTCGTTCTTGGAAAATGGTCTTAAGCAGAAAACCTTAACGTGGCCACTAAACCGTGAAATTGAGGTCAAGGACAAAAGTCACCTACCAGACTGACATGTACTTCCGAAGACCAACCTACATACCAAATATTATCAACCTACCACTTCTAGTTATTGAGAAATGGACTTAAGCAGAAAAACTTAACGTGGCCACTAGACCGTGAAATTGAGGTCAAGGTCACATGAAGTTATGTCCGTCAGGTAGCACTTGATTAGTTCTACCACTGGACCACATATGATGTTCCTACATCAAAGGGTTTTCAAAATATCCTGTATTTAGTAAAAGTTAACGCCGCCGCCGCCACCGTCATACTTTGCACGCCTATGTCTCGCTTTCCGCGACTTTTGTCACAGGCGAGACAATAAAAATTGGTTATTCTTCAAAATTTAAATTTTTGTTTTACAAAATCTTAATTGTTTTACAAACATTGTAAATTGAATTTACTTTTATGCCATAAAAGACCAAATTTGAAGAATAGTTAAACATAAAATTTCAGTTCTGATCATTTTTCTATTAAAGTGGTTTCTAAAGACATTATCGGTATGGGATAACCAACTATAAAAATTGACAAATCTTCAAAATTGTTACATTTGTTAACAAAATCTTTGTTGTTTTACCCTCTTTATATATTTTATTTACTTTTAAAGCCATAAAAGACCAAATTTTACACATGATTTCCCATATAATTTAATTTTTTGTGCATTTCTTTAGTAAGACATTATCGGTATGGAAAACCAACTATAGGAATTGCTTATTCTCCAAAATTGTAACCTTTTGAACAAAATCTTTATTGTTTAACCTTCTTTAAACATTTTATTTACTTGTTACGCCATAAAAGACCAAATTTTAAACATAATTGCCCAAATAATTTCATTTTTTATGCATTTCTCTAGTAAATGGGTTTCTAAAGACGATATCGGCATGGGATAACAAATTATAAAAATTATTTATTCTTCAAAATTGTAACTATTTTTCATAAAATCTTTATTTTTTTAACCCTCTTTATACATTTTATTTACTTTTATAGCCATAAAAGACCAAATTTAATGCATAATTCCCCAGTCAAACCTGTCTAATGTGACCTTGCAAGGAAACCTCAAAATATGGTCACATAAGACAGGAGGTCTCTTAATACAGGTTCAATTTACAAAGAAAGCACTATGAAGGGATATTAGAATTAGAGTCATATAAGACAGGTTTTTGCTTAATAGAGGTGGTCGCTAAGGCAGGTTTGACTGTAATTTCATTTTTTGTGTATTTCTCTAGTAAATGGATTTCTAAAGACATTATCGGTATGGGATAAGCAACTATAAAAATTGCTAATTCTTCAAAATTGAAACCTATTTGAACAAAATCTTTATTGTTTTTCTCACTTTATGCATTTTATTTACTTTTCCAACTATAAAAGAGCTAAAAAGAAAAATAGTTATCCATATAATTTCCATTTTTTTCTTCAGCATTCAAGTACTAGTATACAGATTTTAAAAATATCTGTATTGGGATTATCAACTATAGAAATGGGCATTTTTTGGCGACTCTTTTGAATACAAATTTATCATTTTTCTAACATTACATAATAATTTTGCTTATTTTTTTTATAAAAGATAAAATCATAGTAATAGTTTACCATATTGTCAATTTTGTTCTTATTATTTTGACATACCGATAACAATTTAAACATTATTGGTATAAAAGTACTGTTCTGATCATGTCAATGGAATTTCTCATGTGAAGTAACTGATTAAAATAATATGCATGGGACACCAGCTTTTTTTGCAATTCAACAGAATGGGACATCGCTTTTTCTTTATTAGTGTTACCATGGGACTGCAACTTTTTTTATCGAACATTTAAGTTGTGCTCCGGTCCCATGCATAAATAAATTTTGACCGGTCCCTAAATACCATGAAAATATGCAAGAATAGGGATGTCTATAGTATGTGACATGTTGTAAATGCCATCTTGTACTCAAATTTGGTATAAATGCACTGAAAATATGCAACAATAGGGATATCTATAGTATACAATATGATGTAAACCAGGTGTAAATGCCATGTAGTACTCAAATTTGGTACAATTGAACTGAAAATATGCAAAAATAGGGATATCAATGGTATGCGATATGGTGTAAATGCTATCTAGCACTCAAATTTGGTACAAATTTACTGAAAATATGCAATAATATGAATATCAATAGAATGGAATTATGTGTAGACTGAAAATATGCAAAAGTAGGGATATCAATGGTATGCGATATGGTGTAAATGCTATCTAGTACTCAAATTTGGTACAAATTTACTGAAAATATCCAACAATAGAGATATTGATAGTATGCGATATAATGTAAATGCCATCTAGTACTCAAATATGGTATGAATGTACTGAAAATGTGCAACAATAGGGATATCGATAGTATGTGATATGGTGTAAATGCCATCTAGTACTCTAATTAGGTAGAAATGAAGTAAAAATACTAGTATGCAAGAATAGGGATATTGATAGTATGCGATATGGTGTAAATGCCATCTACTACTCAAAATTTGGTACAAATGTACTGAAATAAACAACATTAGGGATATCATTAGTATGCAACATGGTGTAAATGCCATCTAGTACTCATATTTGGCAAAAATGTACTGAAATATGCAACAATAGGGATATTGACATTATGCGGAATGGTGTAAATGTCACCTAATACTTAAATTTGGTACAAATGTACTGAAATATACAACAATAGGCATATCCATAGTATGCGATATGGTATAAATGCCATCTAGTACTCAAATTTAGTACAAATGTACTGAAATATGCAACAATAGGAATATTGATAGTATGCGATATAGTGTAAGTACCATCTTATACTCAAATTTGGTACAAATCTACTGAAAATATTTCCAGTAAAACGAATATTATATGGCCTTTTCTCTGGTGTAAGCTAGTTAATTGTGTCTCATGCTCTAACAGCGACATATACTTCAGGAGGGGGCAGGACATTATTTGTTACTTGCATATTTTGCATTTTTTTTACTGGTTTTTACATGTTTTTTTTTGTGAAATTAAGCAGTTGTCAACTGTCTTGGACGTCCGGGACGTATATTTTGATACATATCTAAATATACTTCCTTTATTGTGTTTATTCTTTATTCTGTGTAAATTTAAAGGAAAATAAAATAGCACTGTTTGCTGTTTGGAATAAACATTAAACTGTCAATAAAACCCTCATGCTCCCTTTTTCAGTGGTAGAGCAAGAGAATATTCGTTTCTATGGATTACTAGATTTTAAGGGATATGTGCACGACTAATTAAAATTTGTTCCAAGCTAAGTCAGCCATCGTATGTCATCAGGTTATCGGCCACTGTGACCTCAACAGATATTATTTGACAATCATTTTTAGCAATGGATTTCATTAGAAAAAAACCTGGGTCGACAAGATTTTCTAGCATAGTACATAGGGGGGAATAAATAATCTGGCCCGCAAATTAAGCAGGCAAAAAAAAAAACCGGCTCGAATAAAAATCCCAGCCCCCCCTGAAAATCAAATGGTTCGTGGCTTAATTGTAAACAATAATTAAACTTACACATATGTTGACGATACTGGGGAAAGGGTTTTGTATGAATATTTTATAGAAATATTTATATCAAAACATGAACGAACACAAATCATTATTATTATTCATAGTAGACTGTTCTTAGGAGACCATGTCCAAGCGTAGTAATACCATTAGTTATCAAAACTTAAAACGTAGAACTTTATATTTTGATGTAAAATCTTTTAAACAAAAGTTGGATCACTTGAATTGTGCACAATACTCGTGTATTTTTGTTAAAAACTGTACGAGTATTGTATACGTATTGTTCAATATTGATTTTTTTCACAGGTAAATTTCATAACAGTAAGTAATATTGTTACACTGTTTTAAGGAGGAAAAGGTGCATTTCAGAAGTAAAAGTACCACAGCGAAAAAGAGTTGTAAAAATTACTAACTGCAGAAGCCTAATTTTCTTAAAATATATTGGCAAATAATTATGAAGACAAACAAGCAGAATGGGAGAAATTCAGACAGAAATAATATATCCATATGTAACACAGGTCCACAAAATTGATGGAGTAGTGGGATGCCAACAAGATTCTGCTGTTTCTAGCTGTAGCCTTCAATGTCTCCTTTGGTTACAGTTTGCATGTTTAATTGCTTGCTTTTATGGACGTGTCAGTGATTCCAAATACACATTTCATTATTTTGTGATACTTAAACCAATGGTTAAAACAGCTCGTCTATTGCAATTTACATTGCTATGCTCAGTCCGACTAAGCAGGGGTATGAAGAAGTTTTCACTTTTGCACTGCAAACATCTCTGAAGTTGAACAACTCTTTTGGGGAAATTGTTTTCCCTGTGGGATTTTTCACCACAGTTACCAGACATAAACATGACAAAGGGTTTTAATTCTTTTTTATTAATGGAGTATATTGCTCAACGTATGAGAGTAATTAAAAATTAAGTTGTTTATCTATCCAAGCTCATAAAGTTGTTTGATTTGATTAATAATTATTGTAATTAGAAATTGTCAAAGAAATGCTTGTTTGACAGTTAGATATGTTTTTATAACATTTAACTCTTAATAAAGCTAGGAAGCCTTGAAGACTATAATACTTGTCACAAAATATAACATTTTCATTTGACTACATGTCTGAGCTGAGTGACTTAAATCATTAAAATGGTCGTGAATTACAATAAACTTGCATCAGTCAGTAAATTGTAGAAATATTTACACATAATATTTATGGGCACAAAGTCTGTACTATCAAAACCCATGATCAGAGCGATATAAAACCATTCCTTTGCACTGACATATCATTAAGGTAGATAGACAGTAATATTCATATCCATGAGATTTTGTTGTAAGTCGGCACAATTGAAGAACCAACCCTACCAACCCAAAATATGTAATAAAAAGTATGGGTCACCATGCTTCCTTTTTCTAGAATTGAGATCAAAGTTCGATCACTTTTAGCCATTTTTCACATAAATTTACATAGAATGCACGGGGAAAATATAGAAAGGCAATTTTTAGCTCAGTAGAAAACGACTTTTTATCCATGAGAAATTGATGTATTTTTGTGAATAGATAGTTTATGATGTAATTTATTGGATACAATAGAAAAATGTATATGTTACTATGCTTTTAACGGAGATATTTAATAAAGTTTCCGGATTAAACATTATTTACGGGAAAAGGGAGTTAATTCGCGGCAAAGTAAACGAAATATGACGTTTCACATCTGTAATTCAATTATGACGTCACAAAGAAAAAGCCGTCAAATTACTGTTCCGGCCCAAAAATCAAACCTACCCCGTATCCGACTCTTTATTTTTCTAATGCGCGATTAAATTGCGCAGCGCAACAGTGTCTATCTACCTTAAATCAATGAAGACTATTACAATCGTTGTATTTTATAGTCTTTAAGTAAATTGTGTCCTTTCTTTAGTGGCAGAGCACTTGAATTTTTTGTTTGTTGCGTATTATTTCATGTACAACATGTATTTCCAATAAGTAAGAAAAACTGCTGTGTATATTGGTGTTTTGATAATGAAATGTATCTCCAAAAAATTTGATCGTATATTTTTTTTATCTTTTATGTCTGTTGAAAAAATAGCAAAATGTAAAGTGTATATGTCTCTGTTTTTATTCAAATACCCATTAAGCAGCTAGAACAATATTCTTCTCCAGTATTATAAACAAGTACATGTATTGTAAACAATACTAGTATACGAGTATTGTACCAGAATTGTACTTTTCTAATTATTTTTTTACAATACTCTTATACTAATTATGTACATGTACGAGTATTGTTGGGGAACAATTCAAGTGATCCCAAAAGTTTAATAATAATCGTTTCTTTCATTTGAACATCGCAATGAAAATAATCTTTCACGCATAATCATTATAATGAATGATATATCAAGAACTATATTATATGGCTTTTTGATAAAAGATCAGTTTTGATGAGTAGATGAAAATAATTATAAATCTATGGAAGATAAGATGGATGATCAGAATTAATGAAAACGGGCTAAGCCCTCCATACCACCTAAAATAGAATAATTGGAAATATGTAAACATAACAACTACAGCCTAAAATTCTAACAATTCGTTCGGAATGGTTGTACAGTTTGAGGGCGGATATCAAGAAGTACAAGCGGCGATTTACCGTGATTGAATGAAGATTCATGACAAGTGATGATAAACATCAAATAATTAAAACGGGATATCAATTTATGAAATAAAACTAATGATTCTAATTCAGTAAATTAATGACTATTACTCCGACCCATTAACATTTGTTTTTTCTAACACGAAATGTGATCATAATATATTTCTACAAAATTATCCTTTCTATTTAGAAATTGTACAACAGGGAAATGAAAATGTTAATTTCAAGATAAATTTAGATAGCAGCTGATTGATGTTTTGATGACGTATATATATACCAATCTGATAAAAGTCCATTAGTAAAACAGTATATGTACATTTAATACCCTGTTGCCTTTCAAATGTTATAAATCTTAATTATATTTACGTGTCGGATATCTGAACTTTTATAAATAAAAAGTCAGTTTAGTCACGGTATGATATTTATATGAAAGGAGATGCACTAAGAACTTATAGGTTTGAAGTATTCATACTGGAAATCGAAATGTTTCATATATTGCCAACGATAGTAAGAACAGGCATAAATTAAACTTTGAAGTCTTATTGGTGTTACTGTTACTGATACTATAGTAGTCACATCGACCTTTGCCCATGAACATACTGCAATTTGGTCAGAACTTACAACAAACTATCACTTTTAACTGTTCAGATGGCCGTTTCGAAATGATGTAAAAATTTACTTATGGCTAACTTGACTAAGAAAGAAAATTGCCATTTTTAAGTCCTAAATTACAATATAGTTATGACTCCAAATTTTATTTTATCTTGTCAGCTTTATATAGTATCAAAAATTGCAAGGTTGAATTTCAGATTTCTTAAAGTTAAATCAGAGCATCTAAATATTTTCAAGTTGCGTTTGGTGTATGTAACAGACACAGTTTGAATTTGTTGATGGTTAAGTAAATTATAACATACTTCTTTTGACGATGTCCTCCGAAGTCATTATAAGTTTTTTTTTCTGCATACTTTAGTCGAAATTTCTGAACACTTAAAATTGTGGTAATTGTAGAATTTACATAACTTTTATATGTCGAGTTCTTCGTATGTGTGTTTTCATTTGTCGATACGATATGCAAAAGCATTCTCCCCGAAGACTTGATGTATTATTAGCCAATCAAGTCCACCATTGTAGACACAGAGAATATGCAATGCATGAATATGGAATGAATGCACATGAGACAAAGTCCCGACAAATAAATAGTAAAACAAAGCAATGGAACAACACTTTTATTGTTGTTCTTCATCATGAAGTCACCATGAACGCTTGAAAAGTGGAAATCACGAGTTGGTCACCAGATGTTTTAATCAAAAATATGTTTCGTTAAGTTTTCATAGACAATTTGGATGTATAATGTAATTGATGTGTTACATCTGTAAATAATTATGGCGGATTTTATTCGAGCTTGCTGTCCAAGGTACAGATTAAGGGAGTACGAGTGTCAGAAATTTTGTAATTATACTTAAAAATTCTGACCTTTTGTTTTGAAGAACTTTGCTATTGGAACAACATGACTAAAAAATTTTGAAAATCCATGTACTAGTTTCTGAGATATAAGACGTGGCGGGAAACAGTTCTCTAGAGTTTTCCTTCATTTTCCATGAGCTGTTTATATGCCTTAAAATATATAAAAAATAATTAGAAGTTGAGAAAACATTGCATATATTGTCTATTTTATGCATGTTAAAGTGACCTATGAGCAAGAAATATGATACATGTTCAAAAACAATAACCCTGTTTGAGTGGGTAAAACCCGAATATCGAATGCTTCTGAAATCTGACGCTCATACTCCCTTAAGGAAAATCTCGTTAACAATAAGTACACCTGCTGTTGTTTCATCGGGTCTTGGCATGTCGTCAGCATAAGCTACATTTCATTATTCTGAACTGTTAAAGTACACTTAGTCACTTTAAAAACACCATTACGTGCTAGTACTACTAAACATACACAAGTAGTTTTATATGAGTATACTTGGTTTACTACTTGTTTTTCTTCAAACTTATTTTTATTGTCCAATTTTATAGTTTTTCTTAATCTTGAAACAATATCAGGCACTTATTAACAAATATAATTTCAGTTAATCTAATAGATTTTTATTAGGCTAATTACAATGACAGCAATAAGATGTCAATGTTCTATTGGGCCAATATTTCCGTTATATGAAGTCAATGTTCTACTGGGCCAATATAACAGTATTATGCAGTCAAACTTCGGCTTAATAATCATTTCAGGCGTGAAGTTCAATATTCTGAATATCATTGTAATATGAAGTCAGTGTTTTATTGGGCCAATTGTAATACGAGGTCGATAATACTAGACCAGTATTACAGTAACATGTAGTCTTTTATTTACTGTGCCAATTTAATATAATTATGGGGTCATTTTCCTACTTGACCAATATTACAATAATATGAAGCCAATGTTCTATTGTACAAATATTACAATTATAAGACATCAATTTTCTCCCCGTTCTATATTAATCAATATGCAGTCAATCAGTGTTTTACTGGGCCAATATCAGGTGATATGAAGTCAATGTTCAATTAGGCCAATATAATCATGGATTCAATTTTTAGTTGACCAATATTACAGTCATCTGAAGTCAATGTTCTACTGAGGCAACATTATAGATTTATGAAATCAATTTTCTTCGGGCCAATATTGCAGTGACATGTTCTACTTGGCCAATATTGCAGTTATATGAAAATCAATGCTATGTTAGATCAATACGACAGTAACAAGAAGTCAATGTCAATATGTCGGTGTAATATTTTGAGGTCAATGTTCTATTGTGCTATTTTTACAGTAATATGAAGTCAACGGTCTATTAATTAACAATACACTTATTATTTAGGCCAAAGCTACACTAATATGAAGTCAATTTTGAACACCATCTTATTGGGTAACAAAATATGCAGAAATAATATTCAAATATTGAATTTTAAATAGGTGTACTTATGACTTTACGGACCTGTCTAAGATTGGTTGACCGAGGCCAGAGGCCAAGGTTAATCAATCTTGGCCATGTCCGTATAGTCGTGTAGACTAAAATCAAAAGTCAATAAATGCTTTTAAATGTAATTAGGAATTTTGCTTTTTCTCAATTTGCCTGGACACCGAGTCGAAACGTTCTTCCGACACAAAGACGAATGTTAGTAGCAATGCGAAAGTTGATTGATTGTTTTGTTATACAATGTCGTCTCTGTCTAGACCAACCAGCGAAAAGCAAAATCTCTTAAAATGAAGTACCTTTTCTGGAATCCCCCTTTTTCAAAGGATTTACAGATTGCTTTTTTATATATCTGTAGAGGTCTGCATGAATTCAGCAACAACTTCAAGATAAACAAAGCCCTTTCACTGATTCACTTTGCGTTGTGTTGAACCCTCTAATATATTTGTTCTATTTGGAAGTTTTGGCCTTTCATTTAATTTGATTCTATATACATAAAAGCCTGACACTTTACTTTGAAATGATCATTTACATTTCTTAGGGTTATCTTTTTTTCAGATGCCCACTTCAAGTCAAGCTTTGATTCTGCTGTCAACAGATGGTCAGCTTCCAAGATATATATCAAAAAGAAATTTTCCCGTTTCTTCCATACCATATCCTATTCGAAGTCTAGATATAAATGCCGTTTCGAAAGATTATGAGGATAGTCTTTCCGAATATGAGCCACCATTTTATGACAAAAGGCGACATACAAGAATTCAACTTGAATCTATTACTGAAAGCTTGCCTGAACTTTTAACAATCCGGGGATATCGTGGTTCCTTATCGTTTGACCCAGAAACAAAAGTACTGAAATGGCAAGTTAATACTGATATACCAAAGGAAAAAATGTACCCACAGCTCACATTTAAATCAGATCAGTTGTATCAGCTTACAAACAACGAGCAACATAATGGTGGGGCCACATGCTTGCCTCCTATCAACGTGGATAGACCACGACGCGTACCAGACTTGCCAGATACTAACACCAAGATACAAGATCCTGACGTCCTTGTTGAAAAGACAGAGGAACTCCGGAAATATTTTACTCTTCCAAAATTATTTAAAGCTACAGTTGACACGGAGACGTATAAACGCCTCTGTGATCTTGGATTTCGGCGCCCTAGTTATGATGACGTAAAAACGGGGAAGAAAAGAGACAAACAAGAAAACGACAAGCGTCATGTTGAATTTATTGAAATTCCAACACAAGCATGGGACGCAGATGGCACAGAGGACAAAGACTTCCGAATAGAGGATCTTGAATTAAATCCTCATAGTGCAAAAGTGAGAAATCTGAAAATGACAAGCTCGCAACAGTTTCCACATCTTTCGAAAAATGAACATTTCAAAAAGTATTTCGAAGAAAGAGATACGTTTTTCGAAAAATACAAGAGCAATGAAACTGGACATGAAAATAAAAGTAGCTATCTACATGATAAACTTAATCACCATATGAAGGAGCGAAAAAAGAAACATACTCTAAATTTAAGTGAAGCTACACTTTTCCCAGATACAGATATGTACATAACGAGGTAAGTTTCATTAAATTTGGTTGTCGTATAATGGTGTAGCGTTGTTGGCGTTTGTTGACAAAATAACTTATTCTAGTGGACATATAAAATTTTAGCTTGATGTTTCTGACCTCATGTGTAAGCTGTCGTTTTAAAACTTGATTTTTTTTCTGATTCGTTCAGAAAAAGGGACAAAATGGCTTAAATTGAGGGTGATATTGAGATTGGGTTTGTTTCATTTTATTTGTAATAAAATTTCGGAGCTGTTATATGTCGATAGGTTTGAGGTAGCATTTACTATTTTTGTGAAACAAGAGGTACTAGGGGTGGGCAAAAGGGAAATAATTTTTATCAGTGTATGTTATTGAAGATGAAATACAAAAATGTATCCACAGAATTCCGGGCAGTCAAATATTTTGTAGTATGCATGCCCCGATATTAAGACAGGTAAATACAAAATCTCCAATACCATGAACAAGACGTAAGTGCATATGACAGTGTCTTTTTATGTCTAGGTTTGGAAATCTTTGAATTCCCATAAATTATGTGAAAAAGAATTAAGCAAGTAGAATCTAAGTAAATACGAAATTAAGAGTCCCTTTTCATAAAATTACAAGTAACATACAGGAAAGCTTTACAGAGACTTAGTCCGACTAATATATAAAAGATTCATTCTTTTCAAAAAAGAAAGAAAAAAAACGAGTTGCACACTAAGCAAGCTGAAAAGTCAAACACTTGCTGATAGAAAAATACAAATTTCAGAAACTTTCTAGAATTTCCAGCAAAAATAATAATCAAGCAAAAAACTTATACAAAAATTGCATGTATATGCTTGCTTTTTATAGTTTAAGGGGTGAAAATATCAATATTACCATGCAGCTTGTCGCTCGATTTTCATTAACGAAATAAACGGTAACGAAAAAGGAATTATTTGTGAAGTATGACATTTGTGAAAACGTTTCCAAAAGTTATCATATCAAACAAATACCACAGGGTCAAAAAGATATTCTTGCGAAAAGCAATGACTAAGCAAAGGGGAAATGCATTTTGTATTAGTTTTAATGAATTATTAAATTAGTTAAACATGAATACATAATCGTTTTGCTCAATATGTACGACCAACGTGTACTTTTCCCTTTTGATATAATCCGGTATTGTCCTCACATCCATATGTCAAATTTACTGTTTTTTAATGAGTTTGTTTTTAAGTATGATCCGTTCTTTCAGAGATAACATCTACGTGTTATAAAGGTCAGCATATTTTCCATTTGACGCTTTTCATCTGAACAAATAGCTATTATTTTGTAAAGTGTCCATAACATTTTATTCTATTGATTCGTTTTTATTTCTTAAAATTGGCAATAATTCTACTGCGCACTTAACGTGTTACTGCACACATATTTAGTGAACATTTATTGTCATAAAAACATAAAAACCGTGATCCGGGGATACAAATAATAAACATTCAGAGAAAACTTAAACGTAAGGACTAAAAATGCACATCAACGCCTTTTCAGGATATTACATAAGGTATGTCTCTTTCATTCCATTCCATTCCATTCCAATGACGCAAATGTTTATTTTCAGCTGATGTCCAATAGCATGGACACGAATTTTATTTGTTATGTTTTTGAATAATATTTTTTTCAATTGATTGTTTTTGTATTGGAATTTATGTTATTTTTTCTATTGATTATTATTGTTATCATATTTTATTTAATTTTATTATCATTATTATTTTATTTTATTCATTTATTTATTTATTTTTTTTGGTTTGAATGAAATTTTTTCACTGTATTCTATATCATGGCAATGATGTTTTCCGTTGTGCTTCCTATCCTGTAATGTTTTTGCCCCAGTGCGAAATACTTCTTTACTGCTTGAAATTTACGTATTGTATAGAAGTTATTTGTTAAGGTTTTGACACAGGATGGAATTTATATGTCATGTTTCTCGTCATAGTTTGGAAATTACAACGTATCTGTTACGGCCCTTGTCTGCATGATAGTAGGGAATTTATCTGTTACGTTTTTGTCATAGTACGGAATTTTTCTGTTAATGCTCTTGTCAAAGTACGGAACAAAGGCAGTAGAATACCGAAGGAACAAGGAATGTGATAATTACAAAAATCAAAGTCCAGAGACATACAATCGAGAAAGCGGAAAACTACAAACACAACAAGGAAATGAGACAAACACAAGGCACGGAAATTAAAAGACGACATCCAGAACTAAGGCACTAGAAGTATGAACTGCCATGAAAACTGGGAGTGATATCAGGTGCTAAGGAAGGGTAACCATGTCCTGCTCCACTAGCGACACCAGTCACACGATCAATGGGGCAAATATTGTTTTTGAACATCTGTTTGGTGGCTGATCCATGTGATTGGTTAATGTCATTTTCTAACCCTAAAACAAACCAATACGGGACTTGCGAGATGGGAACTATCCTGTAGTTGAAGGCGGAAACGATCTCCTTAAATACCAGGTAGATGGATAACTGGATTTCTAATTTATTGAAATAAAAATTTACCACCATATAAAACAAACTGAAAATGAAGTGTACAAATAATTTGTCCTACATGAAAATTATTTAACTAAATTTTAATTAATTGACGAAAAACAATTAACCTGAAACACTACAAACTGATTAAATATAAATCACCCTTAGCTCAACAGTTTTCATTAACAATTGATTCCCTCCCATGGTATTGATGCATTGATTTTTTTTGTATAATAACAAATTTGCTTCCGGAGTGAACACGACTCAAAAATCCCGTATTAAACATCCTTTGTACTTGAAAATTCTCTAATCTCAAACAGTATCAAGGTAAAAATTCGAAAAATTTTGTACATCTTTATAGTATTTCAACATTAACAATGACAAATCAGCAGCACAAACATCACCAACGAAGAAAAAACTAAAATATTATATATGCGAAAACACCAAAACTAAAGTGCTGACTGTGTGAACTCCAAAAATAAATTGAGAGTGAAATTGAGAATAGGTACCCCGGAAGGGTAAGCATGCCCTGCTCATCTAGCGGCACCTGTCACACTGTCAGTGAGTCAATTTAGGGTTTAATCGAAACCGGTTATGTCATTTCCGCGAAGACGTTAAATCTAACTGAAATTGTCTGTTTTCATTTGCGACACAGGATTTATCTGTTATGTCCCCTAAATAAAGAGCAATCAAGTTCAGCGAAATACACATCATCCTAGACTCCTATAGACATAAAGTAAACTAACTAGAAAACAGACAAGACACACAATTTCCTGACTTAGGACAGGCCCAAACCAGCTGCGGCGGGGTTAAACTAGTTTTATTGGGTCCAAACCTTTCCCCTTAAGCCAATGTAATAAATAAAAAACAATAGTAACAGCAGTAAAATTCAGTTAGCAACAGGACTGAGTCAACTGTGAAAAATTAAACTGAAAAACTAAATATACGGACATAAACATGAAATCACAAAACACTACTAGCAATTAACCGACATGCCAGCTCCAGACCCATAACCAAACGACAAATAGAATTATTTTTATGTTTGTTCTCTGTTGCCAAAGAACAAAATTTATCTGTTGTTTGTTGTCAGTGTACATAGTTGATCTGTTAATCTTTTATCGTAACACAAAATTAATCTGTTTCATTGTCATTGTACGAAATTCATCTGTATATGTTTATTTGTCATAGTACAGAATTCATCCTTGTTGGTTGTTGTGATAATACGTAATTTATCTGTTATATTTGTCGTCATTGTACAGAATATATGGGGTTTTCTGTTGTCCTAGTACAGAAATCATCTGATGTTTGTTGTCAAAGTGGGTTTTTTTCTTGTCCTAGTAAAGAATTATTCTGATGTTTGTTGTCAAAGTGATTTTTTTTGTTGTCCTAGTACAGAATTCATCTGATGTTTGTTGTCAAAGTGGGTTTTTTTTGTTGTCCTAGTACAGAATTCATCTGATGTTTGTTGTCAAAGTGGGTTTTTGTTGTCTTAGTACAGAGTGTATCTGATGTTTGTTGTCAAAGTGGGTTTTTTTGTTGTCCTAGTACAAAATTCATCTGATGTTTGTTGTCAAAGTGGTTTTTTTTTGTCCTAGTACAGAATTCATCTGATGTTTTTTGTCAAAGTGGGTTTTTTGTTGTCCTAGTACAGAATTCATCTGATGTTTGTTGTCAAAGTGGGGTTTTTTGTTGTTCCAGTACAGAATTCATCTGATGTTTGTTGTCAAAGTGTGTTTTTTTTTGTCCTAGTACAGAAGTCATCTGATGTTTGTTGTCAAAGTGGGTTTTTTTGTTGTCCTAGTTCAAAATTCATCTGATGTTTGTTGTCAAAGTGGGGTTTTTTGTTGTTCCAGTACAGAATTTATCTGATGTTTGTTGTCAAAGTGTTTTTTTTTGTCCTAGTACAGAATTCATCTGATGTTTGTTGTCAAAGTGGGGTTTTTTGTTGTTCCAGTACAGAATTCATCTGATGTTTGTTGTCAAAGTGTGTTTTTTTTGTCCTAGTACAGAAGTCATCTGATGTTTGTTGTCATAGTGGGTTTTTGTTGTCCTAGTACAGAATTTATCTGATGTTTGTTGTCAAAGTGTTTTTTTTTTGTTGTCCTAGTACAGAATTCATCTGATGTTTAGTTTTCAAAGTGAGTTTTTTGTTGTCCTAGTACAGAATTCATCTGATGTTTGTTGTTAAAGTAGGTTTTTTTGTTGTCCTAGTACAGAATTCATCTGATGTTTGTTGTCAAAGTGGGTTTTTTTGTTGTCCTTGTACAGAATTCATCTGATGTTTGTTTTCAAAGTGGGATTTTTGTTGTCCTAGTACATAATTTATCTGATGTTTGTTGTCATAGTACAGAATTCATCTGATGTTTAGTTGTCAAAGTGGGTTTTTTTGTTGTCTTAGTACAGAATTCATCTGATGTTTGTTGTCAAAGTGGGTTTATCTTTGTCCTAGTACAGAATTCATCTGATGTTTGTTGTAAAAGTGGGTTTTTTTGTTTTCCTAGTACAGAATTTATCTGATGTTTGTTGTCAAAGTGTTTTTTGTTGTCCTAGTACCGAATTTATCTGATGTTTGTTGTCAAAGAGGGTTTTTTGTTGTCCTAGTACCGAATTTATCTGATGTTTGTTGTCAAAGTGGGTTTTGTTGTTGTCCTAGTACAGAATTCATCTGATGTTTGTTGTCAAAGTTGTTTTTTTTTGTTGTACTAGTACAGAATTCATCTGATGTTTGTTATCAAAGTGGTGTTTTTGTTATCCTAGTACAGAATTCATCTGATGTTTGTTGTCAAAGTGGGTTTTTTGTTGTCCTAGTACAGAATTCATCTGATGTTTGTTGCTAAAGTGGGTTTTTTGTTGTCCTAGTACAGATTTCATCTGCTGTTTGTAGTCAAAGTGGGTTTTTTGTTGTCCTAGTACAGAAGTCATCTGATCTTTGTTGTCAAAGTGAGGTTTTTTTGTTGTCCTAGTACAGAATTCGTCTGATGTTTGTTGTCAAAGTGGGTTTTTTGTTGTCCTAGTACAGAATTCATCTGATGTTTGTTGTCAAAGTGGGTTTTTTTGTTGTCCTAGTACAAAATTCATCTGATGTTTGTTGTCAAAGCGGGTTTTTTTGTCTTAGTACAGAGTGTATCTGATGTTTGTTGTCAAAGTGGGTTTTTTTGTTGTCCTAGTACAAAATTCATCTGATGTTTGTTGTCAAAGTGGGTTTTTTTTGTCCTAGTACAGAATTCATCTGATGTTTGTTGTCAAAGTGGGTTTTTTGTTGTCCTAGTACAGAATTTATCTGATGTTTGTTGTCCTAGTACAGAATTCATCTGATGTTTGTTGTCAAAGTAGGTTTTTTGTTGTCCTAGTACAGAATTCATCTGATGT